>PVKB01004394.1:0-144579 GCA_004027205.1 Ctenodactylus gundi | reverse complement strand
TGAAGACAAAAGAAGAAATTAGAGAAGTACACAACAGAGATATAGAAAAATTGAATGCAGATATTCAGGAAATGAAAAACACACAGATAATAATAAGCAGCCACTTTAAACAACTTCAGAATAGAATGTCAGACCTAGAAAATAAAGTGACTAAGCTGCAACATACAGGCCATGAAGAATACAAAGTAAAGAAAGAAAGCGAATCATTACAATGGCTGATAGATGATTCAAGGAGAAATAACCTCAGAATTATGGGAATCGAGGAGAAGACTGAGGACAAAACAAAAGGCTTAAAGGACATGTTTAATGAAATAATGGAAGAAAATTTCCCAAATCTAAGAAAAGAAATGAACATGGAACTATTGCAGGCATATAGAACACCAAACAACTTTGATCAGAAGAGATTCTCATCACGACACATCATAATTAAAATTCTAGAAACCCAACACAAAGAGAAAATACTAAAAGCGGTAAGAGAAAAACAGAAGGTGGCCTACAAATATAAACCCATCAGGATAATGGAAGATTTTTCAATCCAAACTCTAAAAGCAAGGAAATCGTGGAGCAATATCATTCAAGCACTAAAAAAACATAAATGCCAACCAAGACTGCTATATCCAGCAAAATTATCTTTTAATTTAAAGGGAGAACTTAAAACTTTCCATGACAGAGACAACTTAAAGGAATTTGCAGCCACTGAGCCAGTACTGCAGAAAATACTTAAAGGAAACTTGGACAGTGAAAGGGAGACCAGCGACACCAAGGACCCCAGAGAAAAAGTGACAACAGCTAGAGGAGAATGAGCTGAGAAAAAATCTTTTGAACTACATGCTTATAATTATTTTCTAGTGTGAACTGGTGGGTAAGGACAGGTTTAACAAGAACAACAAAGTTGTAGGAAAATATGGAAAATAAACTTTTGGTGAATATCCCAATGAAGGGATTGGTTGGATTCAGAGAAGAGGTATCAAGATTTGACTACTGCGAACCCATTAGAGGAATAGGAAGCTGGGGTAGAGTGGTGACTTCAGTGAAATGACTTAAGTGTGGAAGATTAATATGTTAAACACTATATGGTTTCTCAGACTTGGAAAACCCAGAACACAGACATTCTTTGGAACCATACGAAGTGATAGCCGGAGCCGGGGGAAGGGACAGGGAGGGGGTGGGAGGGTAGAAAATGGGAAGGGATTGTAAAGTCAATATGATACATAGATGTATGAAACACCCAAATTCATTGTAAATACTATGTATTACATCTGTATATTAATAAAAATAGTGGGAAAAAATACAAAAGGACTGGGGAAGTAGCTTAGATTAAAGTCTCTGAATTCAATCTCTAGTATCAAAAAGGAAAAAAAAGAAGTTCAGTTTCAGTAAGAATAAGAAATCCTGTAGTGTTTTGAGATTTGAAAAAGGACAGTACTCATTGTGAAAACAAGCAGCATGACAGACACCCAGAGAACACTCCACACCTTAGTCCCAGAAAACGTTGTGATTGACTAACAAGGAAGTTGCGATGACTAACTTGGAGCTCTGTCACCAGGAGCAACTCCTTACCCAGCACAATCTGCCAAAAGCACACATAGGATATCATTTAATGCCATGACTGAGAAAGTGAATAACAGTTAATGAAAAAATAGTGCAGTTTAAATGTCTCATTTTAAATTTGTGATTCCTCCTAGGTCTCTTGGAAAATGCTTCTGGTGCCAAGACCAATCCCAAATGGGTCTATAGCTGATACGCTGATACTGGGGGTGGGGGGTTGCAGGATGAGGAGATATTACTAGGCCCCAATTTCCCAATAGCAGATGATTCCATAGATAATTCATAACATCCAAATGCATGAGGCTTTTGGGGAACGTTCCAAATCCAAACCACAATGTAAGATGCAACAAATCATTAACAAAACCTAACATCATGGCCAAGTGGTCTTCATCCCAAAAACTCAAGGATGATTCAACATAGGCAAATGTAACAACTTGTTTAAAAAGGTGGCATTCTATGATCAAACTGGCTTCATCCCAGGGTACAAGAAAAATGGTTCAACATATATAAATCCATTAATATAATATGCCACAAAACAGGGACAAAAATCACATGATCATCTCAATCAATGCAGAAAAAAAAAACTGTGACAAAATCTGACATACATTCATGATAAAAAGCCTTGGTGAAAATAGGTATAGAAGGACTGAACCTCAAGATGGTAAAAGCTATTTATACCAATCTACTGTCAACATTATACTAATTTGGGAAAATTTGAAAGTATTTCTCCTTAAAGTATTACCTTTTAATTCAGGAACAAGACAAGGATGTCCATTCTTTCTACTTCTATTCAATACAGTACTCAAAACTCTAGCCAGAGCAATCAGGCAAAAGAGTGAAATCAGTGAAATACATGTTGGAAAAGGAAAAGTCAAACTATCCTTATTTGCAGATGTCAGCATCCTCTACATAGAGGGCCCCAAAAACTCCACCAGAGGACTCTTACAACTAATTAACAAACTCAGCCAATTTGCAGGATACAAAATTAATACAAAAAAATATTGCTCCTGTACACTAATAATGAAATCACCGAGAAAGAGATGAGAAAACTCCATTCTCAGTAGCCCCCAAATATTAAATACCTAGAAATAAATCTAATCAAGAAAATGAAGGACCTCAACAATGAAAACCATATGATACTTAAAAAGAGATTGAAGAGGACAGTATAAAATTAAAAGACCTCCTCTGTTCCTTATAGGCAGAACTAATACTGTCAACATGTTCATATTACCAAAACCAATTTATAGATTCAATGCAATTCCAATCAAAATATCAACAGCATTTTTCACAGAACTAGAAAATGTAAAAATTTATGTGGAAACAGAAGAAATCCAGAATAACCGAAGCAATTCTGAGCATTACGTAGCATCACGATTCCAGAAATCAAGTTACATTATACAGCAACAGTGTTTTTTTTAAAAAATGGTATTGGCACAGAAACAGGCAGATGGACCAATGGAACAGAACTGAGGATCAAGAGACAACTTCAAGTACCCTCAGCCATCTGATCTTCAACAAGGTGTTATAAATGTGCACTGGCGGAAAGATAGCCTCTTTAATGAATGGTGCTGGGATAGCTGGTTATCCACACGCAGAACAACAAATGTGAATACCTTTCATTCTGTACTAGAATCAATTCAACATGAATCAAAGACACAGATATTAATACGAAAGGCTGAGGGGTCATAGATCGGTGGCTAAAGTGCTTGCTTAGCAAGCATGAGGCCCTGGGTTCAATACCACAGCACCACATAAAAAGTAGCTGGGTGTTGTGGCACATACCTATAATCCTAGTACTTAAAAGGCTGAGGCAGGAGGATTTCCATGAATTCAAAGATAATCTGTCTCCATAGTGAGTTCAGGAGCAGCCTGGACCTATGGAGTGAGAACTTGTCTAAAAGTAAAACACAATATAATATAAAATAAGATAAAATAAAAACTGAACATGCTGCTGGACAAAATAGGTAAACTTCTTGAATACACAGAGATAGGCAAGGACTTTCTCCATATAGAACCACATGTTGCACAAGAAATAACACCAAGAACTAATAACTGGGATTGTATCAAATTAAAAAGCTGCTGCACAGCAAGGGAAACCACCAACAAAGTGAACAGAGGGTTGACAGAATGAAAAAGAATTTTTGTCACCTATCCTTAGACAGAGGACTAAGACCTAAAACAGACAAGCACCTGAAAAAATAGACACCCTGGAATAAAAAACAAATTGAAGAATGAGCAATTGAAATAAATATATTACTCAGGAGTACAAAGGGCCAGCAAAAAAAAAAAAACATTAAAAAATGTTCAGCATCTTCAGCCATTAAGGAAACATAAATCAAAACAACACTGAGGTTCCCTCTTATCTCAGAATGGCTATTATAAAAAAAAACTTAGAAAACAGTAGATGCTAGTGAGGATGTAGAGAAAAAGGAATGCTTCTATATTGCTAGTAGGACTGTAAATGGGTATAACCATTATTAAAGTCAGTATGAAGATTCCTCAAAAAACTGAAAAAGTACTTCATTTGACCCAACTATACTTCTGGGTCTTCCCAAAAGAATAAAAAGTATCATTTAACAAAGATGCATGCATACCTATGTTTGTAGAACCACAACTCATGACAACTAAGTCATGCCCACCAATAAATAGGAAATGTGGTATTTATACACAATTGTGTACTATTCTGCCATAAAGAAATATGAATTTGAATCATTTATATAAAAATGGCTATACTGAGACCATTATGCTTAGTGAAATGAACCAGATGCAGAAAACTAAACATTGCATGGTGTCTCTAATATGAGAAACCCAAAGTATAAATAAGTAAAGAAGCGAAATAAGAGAGATGGTAAGAAGCAGGAAGACAGAATTGTGGAAAGGGAGAGGAGATGTGGGCGGGAGTGAGCAAGTAGAAATGGGGGAAAGTAGACGTGAGGTAGATATGATATGCATGTGTACCAATTCCTCAAGATTTTTTTTTTTTTTTGAGATGGTCTCATTCTGTAGCCCAGGCTAGTCCTGAACTCACTTTGGAGCCCAGGATGACCTTGGACTCGTGGCAATCCTCCTGCCTCATCCTGTCCAGCAGCCCTGTTTTCATGGGTAGTTGGGAAAAATCACAAAAAATAAGTTGAGAAGAAATAACTGTACCTCAGGGAGAAGAAATACAGCGAAAGATGTCAGGGTAGAACTAAAGACGGAAGGAAAGGGCCATGGACATGGTCCCTTCTCTGGTAAAAATACTTTCTGTCTAATCTCTGCCACAGTTGTGGGGAGGTCTGTGTATACAGATGGTGAAACACCTGTGCTGCCTTTGCAGGGTGATGTTGCAATTAAATTCACCTGTTTTCTTAGAACCCTCCCAAGTAAAAGCCCAGGATGCTGTTGGGACGAGGACCAAATTATGAGTATCTAGGTACAGGACTAAAAAATCTCAGAGCAGCAAATAGTGTAGTTGCTGTAGGCTAGAACGAGACACAGAACTTGGCTATCTTGAAGGTTCCTTGATGATAGAGATAAGAGAGGAGACAAGAATGGTCTAAGCCAACTCTCCTAGAAGTCTAAGGATGTCTTTTATCCAGTGGGATATTCTTTGTTTACTGGCTTACTAATTAGTCCTAAGCTAAGAGACCAGCTCTTCCATTCCAAAAGAGGTACTCGAGACTAAAAACAATGACAACAGAACAGGTGTTGGCTTTCTGACCATCCTTAACTTCCTGTGTTGCGACAGCAGTCCAGGGAAGGTGATGCTGTTGTGCCCAGTTCACAAGACCCCAAGGAAGACCCCAGGAGCTGATTTCGATGCAAACACAAGAGTCTTTATTGCAAGCTCCAGCCTGTGCCCTCCCTGCCCAGCACAGGGGAGGCAGGGAAGAGATCCGAATGCCGTTTGTGCAGGGTTTTTAATGACAAAAATCATGAAATTGCAACAAGTTGTTCACCATGAAAACTAATTGGATGACATTTGTGATTGGATAAGGTGCTGTTTTAATGGTTAGTACAGCTATATGGAATGTCCTTATCAGCTAGGTACATTTGCTCTAGCGGTTAGTACAGCTATAATTTTTCATTTTCTGACTAGGAATCCTGTTTGCTTTACTCATTGCTAAAGACTGCATTCCTCCCTGCTTATCCAGAAACCTGGGGCATTGTAGGGTCAAAATGGTGTTACTTTGGTTCTTCATCCCCCCCCCCCCCCATCTCTAGGAACTAGTGAGCCCAATCATGGGCATTCTTGGAGTTCAAAATCATTATCCAGGTTATGGAAGATCTGATGTCTGAGGACCATTACCTGAATCGCATTTATCCTTTTCCAGATGAAGGCAACTAATCTATTTAAGATGTAAGTTCCAAAAGTGAGAAGTAGGATTAAAATTATCAGGGGTCCAAGCAGAGTAGATATGAGTGGTTAACCAGGGGAGCTGCTGAACCAGGACTCAAACCATCCCTGGCTTTTTTAAATACTCTTTTTGTCCTTTTTCTAAGTTATCTCTAACTTTAGCCAGGTATTTTTTTACTATTCCTGAATGGTCTACATAGAAGCAACATTTTTTTCTGAGGGCAGCGCACAGTCCCCTTGTTAGAGGAAGAGAAGATCTAACCCCCTCCTATCCTGTAAGACAACTTCAGCTAATGAGGATAGGGAATCTTGGAGGTGGGAGATGAACCTCTCCAAATTTTGGATATCTGTGTCTATAGCCAGTCTAAGATCATAATTTTTGCTTTGGATGGCAAGAGCTGAAATGCCAGTACCTGAACCTGCCACGCCTAAGCCTAGTAGCATAGACATGGCTATTGCTGTCATGAGTTTCCTTTTATTCCTTTTAACTCTATTTTTAAAATAATGTTGAATTTCTTTATCTGAGTGAAAGAAAATTCTCGGAACTAAGTGGGCTAAAATACAAAAGTCAGTATTTTTTTGTCAATACAGTTCCATGGACGCAACGCATCAGTCCCGACTTACAAGCCCACCATCCACAATCTGGGGGAGGAAGTACATAATCAGAAGTATTTAATGCTAGGGTTAAATTACATAAATGCTGATGGGTAGGGGGTATTTTACCTAAGCAGAGTCCTTGCCCAGTCACCATTTGGAGAGACATCTCGTGACTATTTTGTTGCCACCTACATCGGGTAGAGTCAGCACTTGTTATAATACTCCCAGTAACAGCAATGCCTTCATAATAAGGGGGTTTGGAACTATAACACAGCCAGCAAGATTTAGTCAATTCAGACCGGGAGGTATTAAGTATGTTATAAGTGTGGACTGTAAGGTGCCATAAAGGGTCTATATCTAAATTCTCATTCAGATCTGCTTTAAGTGTCACTCTGGTTTGTGGAGGAGAAAGTGAAATACAAGTATTGAGCATGGACAATGGGGGTGCTGGTGGGATGAGGATTTTATTGGGGCCCATTCCTGTCGAGTAGGATGAGGAGGATAATGGTTGAGACACTAAACGGATGGTAAATAGCCCCCGTCCTTTACCATCTTTATACGTAGTTTCCCAAGTCTTCCCTAACTCCCAATTCTTTTTTTTTTCCTTCGTCAGTAAAGGAGATAATAAGTGGATTGCAAGGAAGCCGTGCAAAGCAAGGGGGAAATCCAGCCCTTTGGATAATAATGAGGTCAGAGGCAGGAGGCTTCCATTGAATCTATCCAGTCGGGGTCCTGATGAGGCTGACCCAGGAAGACACACAGGACCACCATGCACAGAAGTACCTTTTTTTTTTTTTTACAGTTAGGAAGTCTGTCTCTGAAATGACCTGGACAGAAATAAGCAACCCACCATGTTTGTATTACACTGGAGCGTACTTTTCTGTCAGAAGGCACCAGTTTGTCTATCTGTAGATCTGGATACCAAGTTTCACTAGGTTAAGTTCCACTAACCTGGCTTAACATTGTACCTGAACTAGTAACAATTATTTGCCAAGTGAGATTCAGAGGCTGGTGGGAACATGCATCAACATATAGAGCAAGAGTTCACATAAAATTAAGAATATTTCAGTCTTATCCTACATGGATTTTCCAGATTTCTGATGACTTTCCATGTTCTTGAATCCTGTTGATCTTTTTCAGTTGTGGCTTCTGCTATGTCGTCGTCTGTTATGGGACTAGCGGGTTTGACGTGGGTGTGATGAGTCCAGGCAGCAATCCAGTCTACTTTGACTGTGGTTGGCATAGTCAAAAGGACAATATGTGTGGGGCTGGAGGAAATGAAAAACACACAGGTAATAAGAAGCAGCCACTTTAAACAACTTCAGAATAGAAAATAAAGTGACTAAGCTGCTACATACAGGCCATGAAGAATACAAAGTAAAGAAAGAAAGAGAATCATTACAATGGCTGATAGATGATTCAAGGAGAAATAACCTCAGAATTATGGGAACCGAGGAGAAGACTGAAGACAAAACAAAAGGCTTAAAGGACATGTTTAATGAAATAATGGAAGAAAATTTCCCAAATCTAAGAAAAGAAATGAACATGGAACTATTGCAGGCATATAGAACACTAAACAACTTTGATCAGAAGAGATTCTCATCATGACACATAATCAAAATACTAGAAACCCAACACAAGGAGAAAATACTAAAAGCGGTGAGAGAAAAACAGAAGGTGACCTACAAAGATAAGCCCATCAGGATAATGGAAGATTTTTCAATCCAAGGAAATCGTGGAGCAATATCATCCAAGCACTAAAACAAACATAAATGCCAACCAAGACTGCTATATCCAGCAAAATTATCTTTTAATTTAAAGGGAGAACTTAAAACTTTGCATGACAGACAGCTTAAATGAATTTGCAGCCACTGAGCCAGTATTGCAGAAAATACTTAAAGGAAACTTGGACAGTGAAAGGGAGACCAGTGACACCGATGACCCCAGAGAAAAAGTGACAACAGCTAGAGGAGAATGAGCTGAGAAAAAAGTAGGTTAGTAATCAGTGAAATATGAGTAAATAAGATAATGAAAGTTAGGAAATTCTGAAATAACTAGATTTGCCTTCATGTCTGTCGCTTTAAGTATGTTTATATGGTATAGGTTCATTTAATGTAGCAATGTGATATAGTTTTAACTCTGTTTTGTTGTAGCAATTCACTTATTAGGTCACTAATGAAAGTTTATCCTAAGGAAACTGATTGATGTAAAGATAACCTTGTGAATGTACAAATATGTACCTTCCAGTATTCAGCTAAGGCAATTGAATTTTATTTATTTTTTTCTCTTCTTTCCCAAATTAACTAGTCTTTTGAACTATATGCTTATAATTATTTTCTAGTGTGAGCTGGTGGGTAAGGCCAGGTTTAACAAGAACAACAAAGTTGTAGGAAAATATGGAAAATAAACTTTTGGTGAATATCCCAATGAAGGGATTGGTTGGATTCAGAGAGGAGATATCAAGATTTAACTACTGCGAACCCATTAGAGGAATAGGAAGCTGGGGTAGAGTGGTGACTTCAGTGAAATGACTTAGGCGTGGAAGGTTAATATGTTAAACACTGTCTGATTTCTTCGACATGGAAAACCCAGAACACAGACATTCTCTGGAACCATATGAAGTGATAGCCGGAGCCAGGAGAAGGGATGGGGAGGGGGTGGGAGGGTAGAAGATGGGAAGGGATTGTGAAGTCGATGTGATACATAGATGTACAAAACACCCAAATTCATGGTAAATATTATGTATTACATTTGTATATTAATAAAAAAATAGTGGGGGGGGGGAGAAAAAAGAAATGGCTCAGTCTGTAGGGCAGCCTCTTCAGTGGCTCGGTCCGCCAGATTTTTGTCCTTTGCAATTGGGTCATTTTCTTTTTGATGTCTAGGGCAATGAATAATTGCCGATTGTTTAGGGTCCCAGATGACTTTTAAGAGACCCAAAATTTTATCTTTATTTTTGATAGTTTTTCTTTCTGCTGTGGGTAACCACCTTTCCCAGTATATAGCCCATGTGAACATGGGTAGTTGCGAAAGCATAGTGGCTGTCCGTGTAGATGTTGATTTTCTTACCTTGGCCCATGCCGAAAGCTTGGGTTAAGGCAATGAGTTCTGCTCATTGAGCTGACGTTCCAGCGGGCAGGGGTTCTTGCCAGAGATTTTGATTGGCAGCGACAACAGTGGCCCTTGCATGTCTGAGTCCATCCTTGATGAAACTGTTCCCATCAGTGTATCAGGTAGCATCCACATTGGGCAGAGGGGGTGTCTCTATGGACTCCTGGTGCCTGGGCCAGGATTTCTGAGCAGTCATGTAGAGGGGCCTCAGAGTCTGGCAAAGATAGCAGAGAAGCTGGATTTATGGTGTTGGGGGGCTGAAAAATGATTCTGGCAGGGTTAAGTAACAGCGCTTGATAGTAATGTGTATGGTTTTTGCTGAACCACATTTCAGGGGGCTGCCTTAGGACACCTTCGATGGCATGAGGAGTTGTAATAGACAATGCTTGTCCCAAAATCAGTTTATCAGCATCCTTAACCAAGAGGGCAGTGGCAGCCACCATCTCCAAACAGGGCGGCCACCCAGCCACTACTGGGCCTAGCTATTTGGACTGGTATGCCACGGGCCTGTGCCAGGGTCCCAAGGTCTGGATTAGTGCCCCCTTATCCTTTTTTTTTTTTTTTTAACAAACAGCTGAAATGGTTTGGTGACATCAGGGAGTTCAAGGGCCAGTGCTTCTAGCAGCGCTTGCTGCAAGTCTTTAAAGGCTCATTCTTGGGCCTCTCCCCAGAGGAATGTGGAGCATTTTCTCGTAGCCTCATAAAGGCTGGGCTCTGGCTGCAAAACTTGGGACCCATAGTTTGCAGAACCCCACTGATTTCAAAAATTCCTGCGCTTGTCTGGGGTTTTTAGGGACTGGAATTTTCAGAACTGGTATTTTTTTTCTTTTTTTCTTTTTTTTTGCCTATGACCGCCATCTCTGTCCCTGTTTAATAATGTACCCCAGGTACTGTACCTCAATCTGGTACAGTGGTACCTTCTTGGCAGAGGCATGGTATCATAGCCCACCGAGGGTTTTTAATAGATCTTTAGTGGCTGCTACACATTCTGAGACTGCAGCTAGGAGTAAATCATCCACATACTGTAAAAGTGTCACGTTTGGGTGGTGAGAATGGTACTCACCCAAGTCCTCATGGAGTGCCTCATCAAAGATGGTGGGGGAGTTCTTGAATCCTTGAGGCAATTGGGTCCAAGTCAGTTGACCATTCATACCCCTGTCAGGATCATTTTATTCGAAGGCAAAATAATCTTGACTTTTTGGAGCCAGAGGGAGACTGAAAAAGACGTCTGTTTTAAGTCCAGGACAGTGTACCAAATATGCCGAGGGGTCAGAGAGCTGAGCAGAGTACACGGGTTTGGCACAGTTGGTTGAATGCCCATGACCCTATGTTGACCTGTGTGCCATGACCACTAAATCTTGGAGAGATTATTTTCCAGCCCATCCAATTTCTGCAGTTTCTTACAGATATCGGGGGCAGACTGATTAATATATGCCATTATAACTGCAGAGCAACTCGATTCGGCTTCTGGGTCTGTGGGCGTGTACTGACGGGAAGCCTCTAGGACCCTTTCTAGGAAGGCTGCAGGGCTTTCTTCGGGTCCCTGTGCTCCACTGTAGACCTTAGCCATATTAGTGGGCTTGCATGCAGCAGCCCCAAGACCCCTCAGCAGAGCCCAGCGGTAAATGAGGAGACGCTCCCTACTGTGAGCAGTGTTGTAATCCCTGTTAGGCCCGTGAGGGGGAATCCAGCACCAATTTCAGCGGAAATTGTGGTGGCATTCCCATTGACGCTCAGAACCCATTTCCGAACCTCATTTTGAATCCTCTGTCTTCTGTGGTGAAAAGGACCTGCAAAAGCTGCTGACAACCATCCCAAGTGGGCTGGTGGGTGAAGAGAACGGTTTCTAACAGGTTAACCAAACTTTTAGGGTTTTGTGAAAAGGAACGGTTTTGGGTTTTCCAATTATAGAGGTCACTTGTGGTGAACGGCTAATACTGAAAGGTTTGGTCTCCATCCTCGTCTACTGGTCCTATTGCCTGTAAGGGCAGGACAGTGGTGGAGTCAGGGGCAGCTGACCCCAGCCACTACGGGTCCCTCCAGCTGACCCCACATCTGCCCCAGGAGCTCGAACTGTAGCCGGGGCCGGATCAGGAGCCAAAGCTGGAGCCTGAGCCGTGGCTGGAGCCCTGTAAGGGAGAGGAGGAAACATCAGGTCGCCTTCAGTTCCACACTGCAGGACAGGGTAGAGCGGTGCCGATGGTTTTGACTCGTCTTTTCGTTCACGTGGTTTCTCGGCTGCTGTCAGGATCTCCTGTTTAGGAAAACTTGAGGGGAGAAAGGCTTTTACCCAGTCAGGTGGAGTCTCCACCAGATCTTTCCAGACTACTATGTAAGGCACTTAATCAGGATGTCCCACTCCCGGGCAAAAGACGATCTGTTCTACCCTGCGAATGGTCTCCAGGTCAAAGAAATGTCGGCCATTCTGAAGAACAGAGAATCATCATCTTTCCCTTCCTTATTTTTAAAGACAGATTATGTCCCCGCACAAACACCTCTTTAAAGTTGTGCGGACCAAGTCTAGGGGCTCAGATGTACTTTGTCCCATTTCATCGGTCAGTCCCAATCAAGTGGAAGAACGATCCCACACAGAACACAGAGACGAGAGAAGACACACACAAGGCTAGCCAACAGATTCCTGCGGTAGCTCGGAAGAGAAACGGAAACCACAAAGATGGCACTGCGAGCGGCAGCCGCGGAGGGAGGGAGCCGGGCCAGGCGGGCGCTTGCTCCGAGGCCGCCGCGGCCTCCGCCGCTCTGGGCCTGCGGCGCCAGCAGCTCTGCCCTCTGTTTCTGGCACTCCAGGTACCGGTGACTCACAGGCACCGGCGCCCGTCTCTCGCGCTCCCTCGGTCCCCCACCCCAGCCGCGGAAGCCAAACCCACAGGGCGTCGCAACCGTGGGGCGGTGAACCAGCACGTCCGGCCCGGGAGGGGCGGCTGGTGGTAGCCAGTCTTTCTTTTTTTTTTCTCCTGAAATCAGAAAGGTTATTCTCTCTCTCTCTCTTTCTTTTTTTTTCTCCTGAAATCAGAAAGGTTATTCTCTCTCTCTCTCTCTCTCTCTCTCTCTCTCTCTCTCTCTCTCTCTCTCTCTCTCTCTCTCTCTCTCTCTCTCTCTCTCTCTCTCTCTATCTCTCTCTCCCTCTCCCCCACCCCCCAGCCGGCGGAAAGGGGCAGACAATCACCACTGGCTACATGGCTACAGACGGGAATGGCGCTCAGATAGCAGACCAGAGGGTGTATTTCTCCCAGGGGTTCCGGAGCAACTCCGGCCCCAGCGCCTTGCAAGCGCATCAGCCTAGACCGTTCTCTGGGTTGTTAGAGTTACAGAGTGACCTCGAGGTCTCAGAACTTGGCAGCGGTTTTCAGACAAAGATATACAGACAAATATCTTATCGGTAATGAGACTCTCCGGTCTCGGGGATCCTGGGAGTCCTGGGGTTCCCGGCCAACGCATCAAATGTTGTGTCCAGTTCGCAAGACCCCAAGGAAGACCCCAGGAGCCAACTCGATGCAAACACACGGGAGTCTTTATAACAAGCTCGAGCCTGGGCCTTCCCTGCCCAGCGCAGTGGAGGCGGGGAAGAGCCCGAGTGCCGTTTACACAGGGTTTTTATTGACAAAAATCATGAAATTGCAACAAGTTGTTTACCATGAAAACTAATTGGATGACATTTAGTACAGAGAAAATCGTGAGCTTGTGATTGGATAAGGTGCTGTTTTAACGGTTAGTACAGCTGTATGGAATGACCTTATCAGCTAGACACATTTGCTCTAACGGTTAGTACAGCTATAACTTTTCATTTTCTGACTAGGAATCCTGTTTGCTTTACTCATTGCTAAAGACTGCGTTCCTCCCTGCTTATCCAGAAACCTGGGGGCACTGCAGGGTCAAAATGGCATTACTTTGGTTCTTCAATGCTCATTGCAGATAGGTGAGTTTCATTTACATAATTACCAAACCAGTTCCACCTTTAAAAGGGGAACAGTTGTGTCACTACTATAATATAGAAAAATCAGAGATTGATCAATAAAAATTTAAATCTGTTATTACAAATAGCATCAGTTTTTGGATTTAAAATACTAAACTAATTAGCATGAAATGATCTTTTTAATGTTCAGGTTTTGGGAAGTAGTTCCAGACATTACAGTCCTAGGAATATCACTAAAAATTTATTTTCCTATAGTCACTGTTTTCTGCTTGGGGAAGAAAATTCTCTTAAACATTTTTCAAATTGATACACATGTTTTAAGGTTACGTATTTTTAATGCCACCATTATGTAGATTACTTCTAATTCCCTCATTATTCCCTGTGTGTTTCAAACCTTCTATATACCTCACCTCCAAGAAATTGATTACAGTTGTGTCTATTTTTATCTTCTGAAGATTCACTGAAATCTACTTGTAAGCAATATTTAAGAGTAATGTATTTTGATTTTAAATCTCTCGAGTCATGGGAATTTGTCAGATGGTACTGATTTATTTGTCAAGGCATCTGTATGTTTGTCATTGTTCTGGGCTTTTTTTAACATTATAAGTGTAACAGTTGTCTTGACAGATTTATGGTTTAAACTAAATAATATTTTTTCAAGTGTTAAAAAATGGAAAGACAGGCAGAACCAACATCACCAAAATGTCTATGCTACCAAAAATGATAATATAGATTCTATATGATACCAATCAAAATACCAATATCATCCTTCTTAAAGCTAGAAAAAACAATCCTAAACTTTATATGGAACCAGAAAAGACCCAGAATTGCTAAAACAGTCCTGAACAAAAGAAACAAAGCAGAAATGTGTGGTATTAGCCCAAAAACAAACAGGAGGATCAGTGGAACAGAACTGAGTATCCAGAAATCATTTCAAGCATCTTCACCCTTTGATCTTCAACAAAGAGGCCAAAATCATTCACTGGAGAACTGACAGCCTCTTTAACAAAGAGTGCTGAAAAAACTGGTTATCCACACACAGAAGAGTGTACTTAGTCCTGTGTCTTTTACCTTGTACTAATATCACTCAAAATGAATCCAATACCTAAACATTGAAAAAGAAACACTAAAGCTGCTAAAAGATAAAATAGGTAAAACCCTAGAAGATATAGACATAGGAAAAGAGATCGTGAATAGAATACCAATTACATAAGAAATAACACCAAGGATCAACAACTGAAAAGCTTTTGCACAGCAAAGAAATCAATAGAGTGAAGAGGCTATCTACAGAATGGGAAAAAATATATATCTGCTGGTTGTGGCAGCTAGTGGTCCATTTTCATATGATGCTGTATGATGGCAACTGAGTGTCTCACTCTTGTTCCCCTTTCCCTGGCAGCTTTCTTATTTTTGCATGTTTTACACCAGGCATGCATCAAGGTGACAGAGGAGGAGAAAGAGAAATGAAGGAAATCACCTTTTGCCATATTTTTATAGGGAATTCCCTTATATTTAATCTTGGAAGACCCTGGATCTCTCACTGCCTACAGCCCACTGTCTCCTCTCACACTTTTAATGTTCTCTATGTTGAATTTCTGAGGTTTGGATTATGATATATTGTGGTGAGTTTCTTTGCTAGTTGAGGTTATTTGGTCTTCTATAAGCTTCTTGTAACTGAATATTTATTTCTTTTTCTAGATTTGGGAAATTTTCCTGTATGATTTCAGTGACTATATTCTTGATAATTTTGGTGCTATCTTCTGCTCTTTCTCTCTTTCCTGTAATTCTAAGGTTGGTTCTCTTTGAATCATCCATCAGCTGGAGTATCCAGCTACTTTGCTCATTTCTACTTTGGAATCAAGCCTAATTATAGCACTTGATTCCTCAACCTTGTCTTCAGGGTCTGTACTTCTGTCCTCAAATGTTTGAATTGACTTTTCCTGCTCTCAAATGAATTTTTTATATCCTGAATTTCAGGTAGCTTTTTTTCAGAATTTACACTGTTCTGCCAAACTGTTCCTTAACATCTTACATTTTCTTATTTACCTCAGCCAACTTCTCATTTGTGGCTTCTATATGCTCAGTAAGCTTTGTAGCCATAAGGGCCACTATTTGTTTAGTAAGTTCCTCTTTAAACTTACTGATCATTGCTTGAATTTCTTTAAAAATGTCTTATTTAAACTTGCTTATTTGATTTTTTACTTCCTTCCCCATGAGCTTCATTATTTCAGGGCCCATGACAAAGGTTTCTGGGGACTCAAGCATTTCTGTGTTTGTCCTGTTGCCTTGTCTTCCCATGTTTCTGTTGTTGAGGGTCCTTACTTTACAGGCCTAGCCAACAGGTTTCTGAGAATGGGTATAAGCATATGAGGGGAAGCCAAAAGTCCTCTGGTTTCTGTGCTGGGTATTGGCAATAAGGGAGGACCCAACAGTCCAACTGCCTCTGAGGTGTTTTGATCATACCCAGCCCCCTCAGCAAAGCTTTCCAGCTGTCCTGGCTTCCCTCCCACTACCACCATTCAGAGGGTCAGCAGTCTTCCTCTCCTCTCCTCAAATGTCTCTTGTGCCATTTTCTTCGTAGTCACTACAGAAGAGTGTCCCCGAACACCCTGGTGTGCCTGTCTGAGCCTTCTTCTACTCTAAACAGCCAGGCTCAGGCTCTTTTTTTTTTAATGGCTCCTCCCTACATTACTGCCAGTTATGGCTGCCAAGTGCTGCTCTCCCAAGCCAGTCTAGGCTCCAGGGAGCCTTTCTAAGGAAAGCTCTCAGTGCATTTGGAGCTTGTACTTCTTGCTGGCTCATTTCTGGAGGCGGGGGATACCAGCTGCTGTCAGTACTCACTTCTTCCAGATCCATGCTTACCTCCGTCTGAGGTTCCAGGCCCGAGGATTTCTTCTATCTGTGGATGCTGGCAGCTCCCAGTCATTCACAGTTGGCCTGGAGCTGCTTCCTGGGCTGCTGTTTTCCTCCATTTCTGCTGTGTCTTTGGGATTTCTGATCTTCTCTTGGCCTCCTTTAAATTATTGGGGCACTCCTCCTTCTCCTAGCTACCTTGAACAGGCAGTTTTTTTACTATAGTCTCAACTTAAGTGGGTCTACAAGGATACATTGTGCAGCTCTGTTACTCAGCTGCCTTCTCGCCCATAAGTTCTGCAACAGGATTTAAATTGATATTTTGGTGCTTCATAGTCAATAAAAATATAGATTGGATAAATTATATCTATTATAACCAGGAGAAATTTGTTAATTACATGAGGGATTCCATCAAGGGCATATCTATAGCTAGATTCAACCAGTAGAATGGCATGAGATAACAGGTTAGCTTTAGACATGTTATTAGAAGGAAAAAAGGAAAATTATGTTATGCTGGTAGGTCAGTGCTGGACATTTACTCCCCAAAACACAACCCCTGATGTAACTATTACTAAAACCCTGTAGGGATTAACTGCTCTAGCTAATGACTTGGCTCAGAATTTCATTATTGATGACTCATTCACTGGCTAGCTAAAAGGCTGGTTCGTAAAATAAAAGGGAATAATAACTTCTGCTTTAACTTCCCTCTTAGTAGTGGCTGGGGTGTTGGCTGCCCTGGATTGCTCCTTGTGTCCGGGGCTTACCCCAACAACTCATAGAGATGGCTTTAAGGAAACAAATACCCACGTCATACCAACAAAATAGCCTCCTACTTTTGACTGTTCATTCCTATCCAGGCCCTGATAAGGTAAGTTACTATCTGTTGAAGGAACTTGAAAAATAACTGGCTCTTATGAACAATAAACAAGAATGGAGCCAATTAAAAGGGGAAGAAATTGTGAGTGATAGCTAGTGGCACATTTTCACAGGGTGCTGTATAATGCCAACTGAACATCTCACCCTTATTCCTCTTTCCCTGATAGTTTTCTCAATATTGATTGTCTTGCACTGGGCCATGTGCCAAGGAGACAGATGAGAAAGAGGAGAAACAAATGCTGCATCACTACAATCAGCTTGGCCCCGAACCATTCAATTTAAGCAAATCACCATCTTGCCTTGTCTTACATGAGGGATTCAGATTTCAGCCACGAAGACTGAGCTCTGCAAATGGAAGACACAGGGAGGAACCTGCAAGTTAGGGATAAACTTATCACCTGTCGTATTTCTATGTGCCCCCTACACATTTAGGGGCAGATTTCCATCTTGTAAGGTTGTTATTAAATGCCTTGTGTTTCTGTCCTCCATACCTCCACATTCTCCCTTTGATTGGACAAACGAACCCCCTCATACCATTTGTCATACTAGCTATTCCTTATATAGAGAAATGATATCTAGAATTCTTTATATAAGAACTCAAAACTCCCTAAAATAAAAGACTTACTCAAAAAAAATGAAAAATTGAGATGAATAAACATTTCTCAAAAGATGTACAAATGACCAATAAGTGCATGAAAAAATATTCAACATTGATTATTATAGAAATGCAAATCTAAACATTTAGATTCCATCTTACTCCAATAGGAAGTATCAATAACTCAGAAACAGAGCTGGAGAAATAGCTCAGCAATTAGAATGTTTGCCAAGAATGCAGAGGGCCCTAAATTCAATTCCACAGCACCACATAAACCAGGTGTGATGGTGCACGCCTATAATCCCAGCAGTTGGAAAGCTGAAGCAAGAGGATTGCTGCGAGTTCAACGTCAGCCTGGGCCACATGGTGAATTCAGAACCTGCCTGGACTATAGAATGAGACCCTGTCTCAAAATAAATAAATAAATAAAAACTCTAAAAAACAAATTTTGGTGAGAATGCAGAGAAAAATAAACAACTTCTTTATTGTTAATGGAACTATACACTAGTACATCCACTGTGGAAATCAGCATGGAGATTACTCCAGAAAACTAAGGTTCTAGAGGAATGGCACAACAGTTAAAGCACTTGCCTAGCAAGTGAAAGACCTTGGGTTCAATTTTCCAGCACTATATAAGCCAGGCATGATGGTGCATGCCTGTAATCCCAGCACTAGGAAGGCTGAAGTGGGAGGACTGTCATGAATCCATGGATAACCTGGGCTCCATAGTGAGTTTAGGATGAGCCTGGGCTACAGAGCACAACCCTGTCTCAAAATAAATAAGTAAATTAATTAATAAATATCAGTATGGAGATTTCATTAAAAAACTGAAAATAGAAAACCCATATGGTCCAGGTAGATCTCTTCTGAGCATCCATCCAAAAGAGCTAAAGACACAGTGACACATGCACATCCATGTTTATAGGAGCACAATTTATTTTCCTCAAAATACTTATTTTTATTAATATGCACTTGCATACATAAGATCACGTTCAACTTGAAGAATGAGTGCACATACATACCACATCTTAATTGTGTTTGCTTCCCTTTCTCCTTCTCACTGTCCCTTTTTCCAGATCCTCTCCCTACCTTCACAAAGTCCACCTCCCTGTTTCCTGTATCTCTCATAAAAATAATTGCAGCACAATTCGTAAGAGCTAAATCTTGAGGAGCTCTACTCCACTGTTGGTGAGAATGCCAGCTGGTACAGCCATTATGGAAAGCAGTGTGGAGATTTCTTAGAAAGCTGAGAATGGAAATTCCATTTAATCCAGCTACTGTCCTACCAGGCATATTCCCCCCAAAAAATAAAGTCAACATACCAAAAATACATATACATATCCATGTTTATAGCAGCACAATTCATAATAGCCAAATCCTGGAAGCAACCTACCTGCCCATCCATACAGGAATGGTTAAAGAAGATGTGGTACCTATAGACAATGGAATACTATGCAGCCATAAGGAAAGACAGATATGAAGCATTTGAACAAAAGTGGAGCCACCTAGAGTCAATAATGCTCAGTGAAATGGACAAAGCACAAAAGACTGAGATGGGTGTCCCTCTTATGAAATGCACAAAATAATAACATAAAAAAGCCCCAAAATGAATGGCAAGGTAGAAAAAGAGGCTAAGGTTAGATAGTGTATTAGTTTGGGAGCTTTCAGAAGACAAAATTTACAGATTTTATCACAAAAAGGTCTATTAGGAAGGCTTACAAATCCAAGGATAGAGATGGTCCAAGATGGCTGCTCAGCTGTGAGGTAGATCTCCCGCCGGGGACTGCAGGACAGCTGGTGAGGTGAGAGTCAGTTGTAAATCTCGGGTGAAGACCAAAGCCTACGATCGGTGACTGAAGAGCAGCAACGGGCCGACAGGCATATGTCAAGACTGGAACGCATCTGTGCTGATGATCTGTAATGTGTAGCAACTCAGCATCCATAGACAATTGTGAAGGCGAGATCTTTCCCAGAAGAAGTGCTGTGTCAATTCTTCTTTCCCTCTTCCTCCCTTTTATACCTTTGGAGTTCCAGTTGGCCCTCCCACATCTGGGTGTACGTTCTTCTCTCACTGGCCAGCCCACAAATCACTCACATTCTAATCCAGACCAGTTCTTGATCCCCAATCTAGGGTGGTTCACAAATCCTAATTCTAACAGAGGTGTGGTTCCTAATTCCTTCAAGTTGACATAATCCCTTCAACAGGCACAGATAGGTGAACCTCTGAAAATTCTCCAATCCCCATGATTCTAATGTTTTACAGAATTTGGAATTCATGTATTTACAAAAAAAAAAAAAAAACTGTTAAATTTCATGTTGTGTGAATGTTTTGCCAAAATAAAAAAAGAGCTAAATCTTAGAAGCATCCCATATACCCACAATGGATGAAACAATAAAGAATATTTGCCATAAGAAAGATGATTTGAATCATTTGTAGGAAAATGGATATATCTTGAGACTACAATGCTTACCAAGCAGATCAAAGTACTGCATGGCTTCCCTTATATGAGAAACCCAAAATATAAATAACCAAAAGGGCAAAATAAAAGAGAGAAAATAAGAAATAGAGATACACTTCACAGAGATGGGAAAAGAAGATGAGGATCTCTGGGAAGACAGTGAATATGGGGAGTGAGGACACAGACAAGCCAGGAAGGAGGTTTTTAAAAAGATCAACTATATGGACTTCTGGTCACAACGGCAGCTGAGTAACAGCTCTGCGCAATGTCTCCTCATCGACCCACTTACAAAGTCAAGAATTTAGTTAGAAAAAGTGTGTTTGGTGTAGCTCGGAAAGAGAGGAGCATCCCCAACAACTGAAAGGAGGCCATGGGGAGGCCAGAAATTCCTAAGGATCATCGAAAGCAGAGAAAAAAAAAAAAAAAAACCCTGTGGCCCAGGAAGCCACCACAGCTGGCTGCAAACAGCTGGAGCCACAGCCAGCTGCAGACGGAGGAAAGCTCACATAGGCCCAGAACATCTGACGGAGCTGGGAGAGGCCGAAACACCCCAACAATGGATTTGTGGCTGCGGGCAGGTCAGAAATCCTGAAGTCACATCAGAAGAGGAGGAAAGAAGCAGCCGACTTGGCGTGGCCCTGAGCTGCCAGCACCCATAGATCACAGACAGAGGAAGGTCCGGAGCCAGAGCCTCAGCCTGAGGTAAGCACAGATTCGGAGAAGTGGGAATTTTCGGCAACTGGTGGCCCCAGCCTCCGAAACACCAACCCGCGGGTAGTGAGTACTGCAAACACAGCGTGTTCTCCCCCTAGAAAAGGCCCCGGGATCCCAGATCAGAAAAGGGCTCAGCAGCTTTCACAGGCAGTGACGTCAGCAGAAGCCATTTTAAACAGAAGGGGAAAAAAGAGCCCAAGACTGAACCCTTTAGAGTAAAAGAAAGCTCAGAAGAGCACACCAGGGCTTTGGGGTCACCCTTAAACAGTGCCTAGAAAGAAACTGTCACAAGCGGCAGAGAGGAGAAAAGAGGGGAAAAGGCTGCTGGTCCCCTGAACGGCTCAGGGCACCTCTGCTCCGAGGGTGGAGAGCCCCACTCTGGGGGAAGGAAGCCAGGACAGAGGGAGAGTTGTGCTAAGTGTACGGGGTAACAAGACACCTCAAAGTGGGATCATCACCCCGTTCCTCTGGCACGCGCCAAAGGCTTCCGGTTTACCACTGCCCTGCACACCAGAGGCATCTAGGACCAGGAAGTCCATCGCCCATCCATCCCGTGAGCCAGAGGCTTCCAGAGGCTTCCAGGGAAATACATCACCCTATCAATCCTGAGCCCCAGAGGCTTCCAGAGGCATCTAGGACCAGGAATTCCATCGCCCTGTCCGTCCCTTGGACCAGAGGATTCCAGAGGCATCTAGGACTGGGCCTTCACCACACCCTTCTTTCCTGAGCACCAGAGACAGCCAGAGGTAGCAGAACCACGGGGAAACGTGGTAACAAATCTCATACAAAAAGACCTGACACCCCAGAAGATGATACCAGGGATACTGAAATTGCAGAATCCAAAGATGAAAATGGCAAAAAGGATGGTAACTTCTGGGCCCAGATATTCAGTGAATTAAAGCAGGAAATAAAACAGACAGCACAAGAGCTACACCAACACATACCTAAGCAAAAAGTAAGCCTTGAAAAACAATTAGAGGAGACCAGAGAAGAAATATACCAGAAGATAATGAAGGCAATACAAGAAATTTGAGAAGAACACAACAGAGATACAGAAAAATTGAATGCAGACATTCAGGAAATGAAAAACATGCAGGAAATAATAAGCACCCACATTAAACATCTTCAGAATAGAATGTCAGACCTAGAAAATAAAGTGACTGAGCTGCAACATACAGGCCATGAAGAACACAAAGAAAATAAGAAAGAAAATGAATCATTACAATGGCTGATAGATGATTCAAGGAGAAACAACCTCAGAATTATGGGAGTCTAGGAGAAGACTGAGGATAAAAGGCTTAAAGGTCATGTTCAGTGAAATTACGGAAGAAAATTTCCCAAATCTAAGAAAAGAAATGAACATGGAACTATTGCAGGCATATAGAACACCAAACAACTTTGATCAGAAGAGATCCTCATCACGACGCATAATCAAAATACTAGAAACCCAACACAAAGAGAAAATACTAAAAGTGGTAAAAGAAAAACAGAGGGTGACCTACAAAGATAAGCTCATCAGGATAACTTCAGACTTCTCAATCCAAACTCTAAAAGCCAGAAGATCATGGAGCAATGTCATCCAAGCACTAAAAAAAAAAATAAATAAATAAATACCGAGTAAGACTGCTATATCCAGCAAAATTATCTTTTAATTTAAAGGGAGAACTTAAAACTTTCCATGATAGAGACAGCTTAAAGGAACTTGCAGCCACTGAGCCAGTATTGCAGAGAATACTTAAAGGAAACTTAGAAAGAGAAAGAGAGGCCAGCAACACCAACGACTCCAGAGGAAAATCAACAACAGCTAGAGGAGAATGAGCTGAGAAAAAAGTATGTTAGTAATCAGTGAAATATGAGTAAATAAGTTATGAAAGTTAAAAAATTCTGACATAACTACATTTGCCTTCATATCTGTTACTTTAAGTATATTTATGTGGTATAGATTTAAGTTCATCTAATGTAGGAATGTGATATAGTTTTAACTTTGTTTTATGGTAGCAATTCACTTCTTAGGTCACTGATGAAAATTTATCCTAAAGAAACTGATTGATGTAAAGATAATCCTGTGAATGTACAAATATTATACCTTCCAGTATTCAGCTAAAGCATTTGAAGTTTAACATTTTTTTCTTCTTCTTTCCCAAATTTATTAGTCTTTTGAACTACATGCTTGTAGTTATTTTCTAATGTGAACTGGTGGGTAAGGCCAGGTTTGGGAATAGCAACAAAGATATAGGAAAATATAGAAAAAAAAAAACTTTTGGTAAATATCCCATTAAAGGGATTGGTTGGATTCGGAGAAGAGGCATCAAGATTTAACTACTGCGACCCATCTGAGGAATAGGAAGCTGAGTTACAGTGGTGACTGAGGTGAAATGAGTTAGGTGCAGAAGATTAATATGTTAAACACTGTATGGTTTCTCAGACTTGGAAAACCCAGAACACAGACATTCTTTGGAACCATATGAAGTGATAGCTGGAGTTGGGGGAATGGTCAGGGAGGGGGTGCGAGGGTAGAAAATGGGAAGGGATTGTAAAGTCAATATGATACATAGGTGTATGAAACACCCAAATTCATTGTAAATATTATGTATTACATTTGTATATTAATAAAAATAATGGGGGAAAAAAGATCAACTATATCTATTTAATACGATGTATGTTAATTATAAGCCAGGCGTGATGGCACACACCTGTAATTCCCCACTCAGGAGGCTGAGACAGGAGGACTGCCCTGAATCCAAGGCCAACCTGGACTTCATAGTGAGTTCAGAACCAGCACAGGCTGCAGAGCAAGAACCTGTCCCCCCGCCCCCCACCATAAAAAAAGGTAAATGAATATATATCATAAACTTATATAAATAAAAATAATGTTTAAAACAAAAGTAGATTTTATCCTTTTTTCTAGATTATCAAGCTTATTGGCTTATAATTATTCACAGCAGTGTCTTATGATTTTTGGTATCAGAACTTCTGGTCAAGATGGCAGCCAAGTAATAGTGCTGCACAATGTCTCCTCGTGGACCTACTTAAGAAAATGATTTTTGTAATGAAAATGATTTAGTTGTAATGTCTCTTATTCATCCTGATTTTATTTTGAGTCTTCTCATTTATTAAAGGAAAATAGAATAATTCTCTATCTAACCTGGGTTTGAAGGGCTTTGGATCTACTATATTTTCTGTTTTGGTTTGTTGTTTTTGTTTTTTGTTTTGTTTTGTTGAGTCAGGCTCTCACTCTGTAATCCAGGCTGATCCTGAACTTACTGTATAGCTCAGGCTGGACTCAAATTCACAACAATCCTATTTCAGCCTCCCAAGTGCTAGGATTACAGGCTGTGCCACAACACCTTGCTTGTGCAAATGCTGGGGAGTAGAACTCAGGCCCTGGTGCTTGCTAGACAAGGGTTTGAATGGCTGTGCCATTCCTCCAGCCTGATTTGCTGTATCTTATTTCACTTACTTGCTCCATTTTGTGAGGCTGGATAGCCTGAGACGAAACCTTCTGGGGGTGAAGAAACCCCAGGGCAAGCAATGGGAGGTACTGGGCTGTACTGGGCTCTCCGGGGAGTAACTTTCCCTAGGGTGACATGAACACCAACATCTATTCACACCAAATAGGGCACAGCAAACAGGGCAAGTTAGTGAACCGAAGAGTTTATGTACTAGAGGAGAGGAATTACTCAGCTATGTGTACAGAAAACAGAGTAACACAATAGAGGAACACCGGACAATCGGGCTGGAGGCAGACATCCGGCCCACAATGACTCAGCGGTTTGTAGCACAGGTACACAACCACACCCTGCTAAGTAACTTGTTACACACCCTCCACCATGAAGGTCACTCTGGGCTCAGTGCCACTGTTGTTCATTTGTGTATGAGGAGCCCATACCCTGCTGAAGGAGGCTCCGGAAATAAAGCACGTCAATTCTCTCCGCAGCTACTCAGTCCTTGCCTGGCGCGCGGACCCAAGGCCTTCTGAACCTCCCTGGGAGAGCCAGAAACATGTCCTTGACACCATGGTGACTGCCCACTATAGGTGACATCTTATGGAAACTGCCAGTGCCTCCCAGGACTCCTCCACCTGATCAGCTACTGCTCTTCTCTCTCCGGACGTGCTTGTCCAAACCACAGCAGCTCTTCGTCTGTACTCACTGTTAAGTCAAAGAAGGAGCCAGACAGAACCAAAACTATGACCAGCAGCAAGTGAAAATGTATTGCTCCTGGGGCCCTAAGCCTGGCTAGCAGGCTCAGGCATAAGGGCTAAGGCATAAGGACAAAACGATTAGAAGAGGGTGAAGGGGGGAGAAAAAGGGCAAAAGGGATAAGGAAAATGAAAAGGGGGAAAGAAAATAGAGGTAAGTCAGCCGTGCACACCTGTAATCCCGGCACTTGGGAGGCTGAGGTAAGAGGATTACTTGAGGCCAGCCAGGGCTACATAGTGAATTCAGCCTGGACCAAGCAAGACCCTGACTCAGAAAGAAAAAAAGGCAAAAAAGGGGGTGAGCAGAGCTTTTGTTTAGTGTGGGTGGACAGCCAGCATGTAGGTCAAGGACTGGGGCTGTTTAGCTAGATGTGGGTCAGGGAATGGGCAGAAGAGGACAAAAAGGACTTGCCTGATAGGTGGCAGGTAGGTGGCCTATGAGATAAATGGGACAGATCCTCACTGTGGATCAGAGTTTCTGTCATCAGTTGGCCAATTGCCAGGGTGTGCAAAGTTGCTATGTCAGGGTTGGAGAAGTCAGGTTGCCATGGCTTGGAAAAATGAGGGAATACATAGCTATGCCAAGGTCTTCCACAGAGAGCCAAGCTGTGTGTGTCAGAACGGGTGAGTTCAGTAGAGAAGTTACAGCCAAGGAAGCCCACATTCACTTCTTTTATTATTTTTTGGGGGTCTTTGTTTTGTTTTGTTGTTCAGGATCACTCTGTAGCCCAGGCTGATCCTGAACTCACTATGTAGCGCAGGCTGGCCTTGGGCTCAAACAGCAGTTCCCCTGCCTCAGCCCCCTGAGTGCTGGGATCAGAGGTGTGAGCCACCACGCCTGGTAGGACTCACTTCTTTCTCTGCAGTTCTCTCTCTCTTGCTCTCAGGGCTTCTCGGAGCAGCTGCAGGTCTTCTTGCTCACACCGAGCAAGGGTTTTTTTCCAGGGGCAGCAACTCCTCGCTTGCCACTCACCCCTCACTTCTGGGGCTTCTTGCTCATCTGGATAGGGGCACCGAAGACTGCCAAGTCAGTGAGGATGGCCACATGAACTATGACTGCTGTGTTGTAATGACTGCATCCCAGATCACAAGTCCTTCTGTACTGATGATGACTCTAACTGCTCTGCAGCCTCAAGTCCCTTAACTCTCTGAGATTCACACGCAGGCATAGGGCATGCACCATGGGATGCACCTGTATAGTCACCTAACAACCACTGTGGCCCAAGTGCAGGTGGGATTTCTAGTCCCAAGGGAGCCACCTGGTCACTTCTATTTGGTCCACCTGTGATTCCCTGAGTCTCATGAGCCCCTTCTTTCCTCCAGGGGGGTATATCCCACATATGCAGGAATAAACCCACATGAGGAATACAGAGCAGCTGTACTATGACACCTCAGAGGACTTGTCCAACACTGGGTGAGGTTGCTGCTGGCCCCTGTGTTATACTGATGGCCCTCAGCACTGCACTGAGCACTTGCCCTGGGCCAGGTTCTACAGAATGAAGGATGGAACATGTCTGATCCATGAATACATAGGAACATGCTTACCTTGTTCCTAATCTACATACCAACACATTTCCCAGAGAGCTAAATCACCTTCCCACCTATGCTGTCTACAAAGAATTTGACCTGTGAGTAACTCCCTTTTACAGGTTAGGATGTTAAGTTTCCAGAGTAGTAACTTGATAAACCCAAGGCTTGGAGAGTTCAAAGTGATAGATCAGGGCCTGAGATCATGTCGCCAGCTTCCAGTATAGTGGTCTTTCCAGATCCAGTTGCCCCCCTCACACTGACATGGTCCCAGAACTACCATGTTCAAGTCCGAACTTGACAAAATGCTGTTTGACCTTAGGCAAGTTGCATTACTTCTCTAATCCACACTATTTTTGTTTTTAATATTGAATCAGGCCCAGTGGTGCAGGCCTTTTATTTTCTATTTACTTAATTATTTTCTACAGATGTGTCATGTGCCACCACACCCAGCCCGTGTAGTGCTGGGGAATCAAACCCAGGGCCCCAGACTTGCCAGGCAAGTGCTCTTAACCACTGAACTACACTTGTAGCCCCTAAACCATACTGTTCTTACCTACTAGGTAGGGATAACAGTTTGTACCTCATTTGAAAAGCCCTCACAGTTTGTTTCCATTCAACTTGCTGTCAACCCCTTTTACAGTCCCCCTTTCCTAAATCCTAATAAATGACATCTTCCTGGCTTCTGCATCAATCCCTAGTTCCCACATGCATATACCTTAACTCTGCTTACATGGGCACTGACAAATTTCACTCCAAAAGGCAGATTGTGAGAAGCCACACTGACAGGACAAAGGTCAGACCTGTCCCAGGCAGCATCTCCCTCCCTAATACATGCCACCCCAAGGCAGAAAACTTGAGGCTGGTGGTTATATCTGGGCAGCTTTGGGCTCCAAGCAGCCTCAGCCCAACCCTGTTGGCTAGACTGCACCCAGTGTGTCACAAACAGGCTTGCACCGCAAGCTCTGAGCTTCAGCCCAGATCTGCAAAGATCTCAACTGGCCTACTCGTTGGGCCAAGAATCCTCACTGCTCTGAGCTCTGCCTCCTCCCTAGGGCACCAGCCTCCACAGCATCCTCACAAGCTGCTCACAAGGTCTTTGTCCTTTCTTGGCAATTGGCACACAGTCCCAATTACGTTACCTTTTCAGCCGGGACAACTCCCCATGGTAAAAGCTTGGCCATGTGCACCTGTTCAGCACCCACACAAGGCTTCCGCCCAACCTCAGTGTGTTGAAAACACACCCCAGCCACAACACACAGGCGCCTCTCTGCCAAGCTCCCTCAGGGTCTGCTGCACTTCTTTGTAGACATGTGGGAGCCCAGCCACAAAGGTTTCCTGAGTTGCTCTTGCTTCAGCAACTCTCAGCTTCTGTCTCTCGTTCCAGAAGAGGAAGACAAATTTTAACACTAGCAGAACCACTCTCTACACCAATGGCTCAGGCCACAGCTAATCCAACCCTGTGGAAGAGTATGGCTTCACTCATCCCACCTGCAGCCCCAGAATATGCTCAAAGACCTTTGAGGTTCACCTTAATAAGGTGGGGGGTGGCGGACAGAGGTGGAAAGGGAGCCCCAGCAGGAGCTATTCAACTGGGAAAATAATCCCCTAACTATAAGAGTTTATCCCACTTTATGGTCCTCAGAAAGACATCTTATCACCCACTTGCTCCCTCTCCTAACTCAGATGGCCCCAGGGAGCTGGTTCTGAAGCCCCCCACCCCCAACCTGCCCTGTGTAATTAGGTGATCAAGGCTCTGGTCATCAGCACCCCATGGGTCACTTGTGATAAGATCAGCAGCGCTGCCTTTGCCCCTCCTCTGTGCTGCATGACCCCTCCCTGTGAGCTGCAAGGTAAGGACACCCTCACTTCAGAAGGCCTAGTGTAGGTCAGGCCCTGAAAGTAGGTCCAGGCCTTTGAAGACTGTGGGTGCCACCCATGCTCAGGTCACACCCTTCACTAAAATAATCTATGCAGCTTGGACAGACACAAACATTTACTCCACAAATGTTTACTGAGCACACCTGAGCTTCGGCATTGGCTGGGCGTTTCAGTCTCATCCTTGTTTGTTGTAGCCCCAGGCCTTTTGGGAGCCTCATGGCAGCACAGCCTTCCCCCAGCCCTTCCTCCTCTGACAGAACCCTGGCTCCCGAAAGGCTGAAGCCTCAGGGCTCTGTGGGACGGAGAGAAAAGTTTCTCTCTCCCACTTGTCTGCAGAGGGCCCTGCATAAGCACATGTGAGCTATAGGCCCAGAGCTAACACCACATGCTCCCTCCTGGGAGGCGCCACCCCATAAGATGCAAACAAGACTCATCACAGGCATGAGCACCAAAATAAAGTCCAGTGCCATCCATCTTGCTTCCAGGTACACAGCAGTAGATAGGGTTTACTTCTCAAATTCACTCATTTGCCCTCAGCAATAAAAAAATACTAAAAAATTTAAATGATGTTGAGGAAATAAAGCTTTAAACTGTGAAATACTTCTAGTCAGAATCCAAAGTGGGCATGAAATAGGGCTATAAATCAATGGGTTACTCAGGACCCTCGGTTCTGCTGCCCCTAGGGTGTAACCTCTCACACCTAGTGACTCTGGTGTGCAGATAACTGCTTGACAGCTGGCTTTTCCAAAGAAACAGGCCCCCGGTTCTAGTGTCCGCTGATATCTGCATAAATACCCTGCCATGGCTGATTTCAAACTACAAATATTGTGATACTGAGATAGAATTGGGAAGAAATATACAAAATGAGCTCTCCTAAGCCAGTCCAGGCTGGCCCCAGGGCACCGCCACAGGGCCGCCTGCAGGTGAGCATGGTGTGTCAACTACACTAGAGAAGTCTGACACAGCGTGGCTTCTAACACTAGCCAGAAAATGCAATCTCTTCCAAAGCAGGAAGAAACCTTTCTGAGCGATGGTAGGTTGCTCTTCAATATAGTAGCACCCTACGGGAGTCACAAGAAGAGTTGCAACCACGGCACAGAGGGAGGCTGAGCCCAGCCTGGCCAAAATAGTGACTTAGCAGGAACCTGTCTCACAATAAAGATATAAAAAGGAATGGAGATGTACCCTAAGCTCAATTCCCAATATGCAAAAAAAAAAAAAAAAAAAATTTCTTTTCACCTTAAAGGTCAAGGCTATTAAAGATTACTGCTCCCTCTCCCTCCTCCCTCACTAATCTGTCCCAGGCTAGATCACGAGGGGGCAGCTGTCAGCCTCCCCACCAGGCTGAGGGCCGAGTGCCGAGAGGGCACAGATGATGTCTCCTTGAGGACCTGAGTGTGCCTGGAGGCTGGACTTGGAATCCAGGTGAGCAATGATTCCTTTCCTGCTTCTACCTGCTTCTGCTTTCCTGCTTCTTCATACCTAGTTTCCCCTGTCATCAAAATCTTACACTATCACCATCTGTCTCATATGATAGACTGATACTGACTATTATATCACTAAGATACCCAGGCTAGCCTCAAAGTTGTGATCCTCTTGTCTCAGTCTCTGGACTACCTGGGATTACAGGCAAGTGTCCCGGCTCAAAGCTTAGACTGGTCTTAAGGATGTGGCTCCTGGATAAGAGATTCTGACAAGGCAGGAGTCATCAAGTAAGCAGATGCCTAAGGACACAGGTGCCAATTGACAGATCTTCAGTGGTCTCTTCTGATAAATGGAGTAAAACCTCTTTTTTTCAGGGCCAACTAAAAAAGAGAGAGAGAGAGAGAGACCTGAAAAGCAGTCAACACATTGCAACGCACTGCCCTGTGGCAGCAGCTGGGGCTCCTCTTTCATTGTTACAGAAAGAGGCTGAGCTACCCGCCGGTGTATCGTCACCTGCTGGCTAAACTCAGAACTGCCCGAGAGGCAAAGATCCCCATTGCAGGATCACAAGGAAGTGACAATTGAGGTCTGGCATCTGAAAAAGCAGGTTTGAGTCCCAGCTTTATATCAGGTGTTTGACCCCAGGCACGTTAGATCTCAGTCTTGCAACTTTAAAGTTGGAATATGGGTGTCCACTTCTTTAGAAAAGCTCTTAGGAAGTGTCAGTTGCTCTTCACTTACTCGCAGGCCATTCCTCCCAGACCGTGTCGAACACCATCTCCTGCACCCCTAAGTCCTTCCACATGGATGCGCCTCCATTCTCCTTCCGAGGCTGCTATCTAATTTTCACCAAGACCCTCCATCCCCGAGAAGGAGCCCAAAGGCTTATCCTCAGTGCTTCAAGTCCAAACATCAAAATGTTTTTAAGACTCACTAACAGTAAATCTCCTAGTGATATAATCATTACAAAATTAAGCCAAGAATAATATATAAAGTACAATGCCAAGCCTATAATAAAATACATTCTGTTATGTTTGTTTTATGTCTAATGTATTTCTAAAGCATTCATATACTGCATATTTTATGGTATATAAAACTATTAACATAGTATGACATATCATATTATATTATTGGAATGAAAGACATTTATAAATAATAAACATGCCCTTGCAAGGGGACCAGTGCATGGTCTGCACACCAAGACACTGTCTTCCAAACAACAGGCTTTTTTCCTTGAAGAAAGGAGGTTGGCTAAGCACAGCTGCAGGGGTTTTCAGGGTACTAGGGCTATTTATTCACATTTGGGAATATCTGAAATATCCTGACCCCTGGCTGTAAACACCTGTCTGGGACAGGTGGACAGGAACTTTGGTCCTGGGACTCCAGCTGACAGTTCTGAGCAGCATCCTGCCAAGGCTGTAGAGCTCCTTAAATGGGCCGGGTCCCCAGCCAGCTGCCCTGCAAAAGCCTGCACTCTAAGAACTAGGTGGAAATAGGTCTGAATCTCTTTTCAGTGATTTCATGAGCCACTTGGACAATTGCTGAACTTATCCAAGCCTTTCTTCTTATCACAGCCATGGATACTTGCCCCAGACAGGGTCTAGGTTTAGGAGCTGAGGCCCCATGCACATCCTAGGTCACTGGCATCTGCTCACTTAATGACTCCTGTTTTGTCGGAATCTCTTACCCAGAAGCCACATCCTCCGTTAAGACCAGGCTAAGTCTTGAGCCACGACGCTTGCCTGTAACCGCAGTTAGTCCAGAAACAGAGACAAGAGGATCACAACTTGGAGGCTCCTGGGTATCTTAGTGAGATAATAGTCAGTATCAGTTTATCGTATGAGACAGATGGTGATAGCATAAGATTTTGATGACAGGGGAAGCTAGGCATGAAGTACATGGGGACTCTGTGCTGTCATCCCAATTGTAATTAATTTTTTTAAAACATAAAGTTTATTTTGACTCCTCCTTGTCTCATCAGCTCATGAAAGACACTCAGGTAAATTCCATGAACACTTCCACAAGGAAGTTTAATCATTCCTTTTCATAGGAATGCTTATTCCCAAATAAATCCTGTTCCCACAGCACAGCCTACCATAGTGGAATTCAAAACTGATATGTATGCTCTGTCCCTACATCTGGCTCACAGGGGATTGCTTGGCCCACTGTCTCAGTTACTTTTTCGTTGCTGTACCCAATACCTGACATGCACAAATTTAGGAAAGGAAAGGTTTATTTTAGCTTACAGTTTCAGATGGTCACAGTCCGTTCAGGGGTGGCTGGCAGCAATTGAAGTACACGGCAGAGGCAGAAAGACAGAGGCAGCTTCTCAGGACATCACCTACAAGCAGGCAAGTGAAACTAGATGAGACTAGTCCAAGTCCCAGTCTTAGAGTCTCCTGCATCTGGGTATCGAAGGTGTGGCCACTACACACCCTTAGTCTTAACTTACAAGCCTTTAGTCTTAAGTCATATGCCTCTAGTCTTAACTCACATGCCTTTAATCTTAACTCACAAGCCCCTAATCCCAACAACTGCAATCCACCCCTCCAGGCCAGACCCCAGTCCACCAATATTACATGGCTCCATAGACAATCCATAACATTAAAATACATGAGGCTTTTGGGGGACACTCCAGATCCTAACCACCACACCCACTGAAGTCATAAGTGTTCCAGCACTACTAAAGAGTCCAACTCCAAAGTCTCCTATGAGACTCAAGGTAAACTCTTGGCTGTGAGCCCCATGAAAATCAAAAAGAAAGCTAAATACTCCCAACATACAATAGCATAGGATAAACATTCCCATTCTAGAAAGGAAAAATAAGAAAAGAAAAAGGAGTAGGACCAAAGCAAAACTGAAAACTGGACTTGCAACACCCAGAGCACACCATGGTGAGATGTGAACTCCAGTGTGGACGGCTCCACTCCTACAGCATTGTTGGTTGCGACTCACGTAGCTTCTCTCTTGGGCTAGCTTTGCTCACTGCTTGCCACTTTGCTCAGTAGACATTGCACATTCTTACCACCTCCAACCTCCTAGGGTCTCCATTACACATCTAGCTTTATTCTCACAGCTTCCCATGCTACCTTCTCATGGATTACTGGCAATAAATATGACTTTCCTACACAGATTTGCACAGCCTCCAGGCCTTCTTCTGAAATCTGGATGGAAGGATGGAAGCCTCTATGACCTCATAACTCATGTAATTTCTGCAGACATGAAAAAAGAGTGTCATGTGGATAACACTAAAATCAGCCATTAGCTTGAGCAGAAGCTAGGCCTCCCACCTTGTGCAATACCTGAATGGTTAAACTTGGGGATGCGATTCCCTCAGCAACTCTGCAGTGATGGGCATCCCAGGGAGTCTCTTGTCAAAGGCAAGAACCACAGTCTGGCACCCTGGAGCCCGTGAAGGCTGGGTTTTGCAAATTCTTAAGATGCCTTCAAGTAATCTTTCCTGTTGTCCTGAGTCAAAGTACTTGACTTCTTTCTAATGCTAATTTTTCCCCATTTTATTGATATGTGTAAGTGCAATACTTAAACTTTACACTGAACTTGAGTACTTTGTGACAAAATTACACGTTTTACCCCTCTCCCTTTTCTACCCTCGCGCTCCTTCCCCCTCCCTCTAGTTCCCACTATTCCCCACAGTAAGTTCTATGATATAGTTGTGATCTGGGTTTCTCAGAGAAACCATTCGATATTTCACCTTCTGCTTCTGACTCAATTCGCTAAGCATGATGGCCTCAAGTTGCATCTATTGACTGACAAAAGCCTCCAACCTATCTGACTTTATAGATGAGTAGTATTCTATTGTATATAATATACCACAATTTGCACATCCACTGGTCTGTTGATGTGTATTTTGGTGTGTTTCACACTTCAGCTATCGTCAGTCGTGCTGCTATGAACAATGCTAATTTTTTAGCAGCCACTCTTTGACACACTTTTGCAGGCACTTCTTTTCTGATGAAACTGCGATATTTTTACGCAGCTTTTGCTCTTGATTCATTTTTCTTACCGTTTTTATTAAAATATATATATGCAATACATATTTTGTGCACATATATATCATATCAACTTTACAATCCCTTTCAATTTTGGCCCTTCTACACACTCCCCACCCTCCCTAACTCCCACTGTCACACCCATTTGGTTCTATAGTATGCCTATGCTCTAGGTTTCCCAAATCAGAGAAACCATGTGATATTTAATATATTTAATCTTCTAAGTCAGACTCATTTCACTAATGTCACCACTCTTTAGCTCACCCACCAGTCCACATGAGAAAAGAACTATAACAATGTAATTCATAAGGCTAGAAATGAGAGAGATTAAGAGAGAAGTTAAATTTCAAATGCCTTAGCTAAGTACTGAAATTTTCGGTGTTTGTAAATTCAAAAAGCATTCAGGTTATCATTACATCAATCAGTTTTCTTAGGATAAACTTACATCAAAAATCAAGTAAGTGGATTGCTACAATCAACTATCTCAAGTCTATATCAAATTGCTACATTAAATGAACTTAAATATCACATAAGTCTATTTAAAGCAATAGATATGATGGCATACTTAGTTATTTCAGAATTTTTAACTTTCATAACTTATTTATTCACATTTCACTAATTACAAACATTTTTCCAGATTTGGTTTATCATTTTATCTATATATCCATCCATAAATTTATGCATACATATTTTTAAGATTTTAAACCAATTCCCCATGTTGAATGTAATTATTCTGTTTTTCAAACTAATATACTATTACAAATAATGATTATGTGGGGAAATTTTAAAAGTTTTACAAAATAGCTGAGGCTATTTTAGAAGTATATCAATCAAATGATTCAAATACCAACCTATTTTTTGTTACATTTTCTCTTTAGACACTTACTTTCTTCCATGTTTTTTGGTGCTGCTTATCTCTCTGCCTTTTTCAAAGAGAATAAATTTATATCCAACATTTAAAAAGTGAATAGGGGCTGGAGGAATGGCTCAGCGGTTAAAGCGCTTCCTTATCTAAGCGCTACGCAAGCAATAAGTGCCCGAGTTCGATTCCCCAACACCACGCAAGGTGGCACACACCTATAATCCCAGCATTCAGGAGGCTGAGGCAGGTGGATTGTCCTGATTCCAAGGCTGCCTGGGCTCCATAGTGAGTTCAGGACCAGCCTCGGCTACAGAGAGAGACCCTGTCTCAAATTAATTAATTAATTTAAAAAGTGAATTGCTACATTAAACAAGCTTAAGTCTAAATCAATTTGCTACATTAAATGGACCTAAATCTGTATCACATAAGTATACTACAGATAAAGCAATAGAGTGGCATGCTTAGTTATTTTAATTTTTTTGACTTTCTTAAATTGTTTACTCACTTTTCACTAATTATTTACATTTTGCCAGATTTGATTTGTCATTTTACCTACCTATCCAACTGTAACATTATGCATATATATTTTAAAGATTTTATATCAATTCAGCATGTTGAATATAACAATTATGTTTTGTAACAATTATTAATGAAAATAATATTTATGCAGGAATATTTACAGAGTTGATAAGACAGCTGGTACTATTTTAGAAGGATACCAATCATATAATTAAAATACCAATCTTTATTGGTGGTGTTGTTGTCATTATACTTTCTCTTTAGGTGTTTTCTTTCCTCCATATTTTTTTGGTGCTGTTTGTCTCTCTGCTTCTCTCAAAGATTCCTCCAATTATTTTCTGCAATGCTGGGCTAGTGGTTGCAAATTTCTTAGGGGATTCTTGGTTATGAAAAATCGTTTTTCTTCTTCAATTTTTAGGGATAAGTTTGCTGGATACAGCAACCTGGGTTGATACTTGCTGTCTTTTAAAGCTTGAAATATTTTGCTCCATGTTCTCCTGGACTTTAAAGTTTGCATCGAGAAATCTGTGGTAATTCAAATGTGATTGCCTTGGTAGGAAACTGCCTGTTTTTCTATTGTTGCTTTTAGTGTTTTCTCATTATGCTGTGTCTTAGTTACTTTTTCATTGCTGTGACTCAATACCCAACACCCACAAATTTAGGAAAGGTTTATTTCAGCTCACAGTTTCATATGGTCACAATCCATTCAGGGGCAGCCAGCAGCAATCAAAGTAGAGGACAGAGGCAGAGGTGGAGGCAGCTTCTCAGGACATCACAAACAGGAAGGCAAGCTGACACCAGTTGAGACTAGTCCCAGTCCTCCAGGAAGGCAGGTGCAGCTTATGTATCCTTTCAGGTCTCTGCCCAGTAACCAGTCCCTCCTGCATCCAGGTGTGACCACTACACACAGTTATTCCCGACTTAACTGTAATCCACCCCTCCAGACCAGATCCGAATCCACCAACATCACATGGCTCCATTAAAATACATGAGACACTCCAGATCCTAAGCACAACATGCTATATTTCTGAGGTTTTGATTATGGTATGTTGTGGCGAGACTTGTGGCTGAGGTTAGTTGGTGTTCCATAAGTTTTTTGTACCTAAAAATTAATTTCTTTTTTTAGATTTGGAAATTTTTCTTGTATGATTTCAGTGAATAAAATTTTTATACCTTTGGTGCTGTCTTCTGCTCTTTCTCTCATTCCCATAATTCTGAGGTTGGTCTTCTTTGAATTATCCATCAACTGTTGTATCCAGCTACTTTGCTCATTCCTAATTTTAGAATCCTGTCTAATTATAACTTTTGTTTCCTCAGGCTTGTATTCAAGGTCTGAAATTCTGTCTTCACAATGTTCAAGTTGACTTCTCCAGCTTTCAGACGAGTTTTTCATAACCTGAATTTCAGCTAGATTTCTTTTCAAAATTTCCACTTCTTTATTAAAATGTTCATTCATATCTTGCATTTCTCTGTTTACTTCATCCAACTTTTTTGTGGTTTCTATATGCTCAGTAAGTTTTATCTCCATTCGGACCACTATTTGGTTAGTAAGTTCCTCTTTAAGCCCACTAATCAATGTTTGCATTTCTTTGAGAATGTCTTGTTTGAACTGGTCATTCAACTCATTTATTTGCTTTTTGACTTCCTTCCCTATGAGTTCCATTATTTCAGGGCCCATGTCATAAGTTTCTGGGGTCCCAAGCATATCTGGGTGTGCTGTTGCCTTGTCTTCTTCCCTTGTTTCCATTGTTGAGGGATTTCACTTGAAAGGCCTAGCTGAGAGGTTACTTTGACTGAGTATGAGGGAGTGGAGGGGGGAGACTAAGTTCCTCCAAGTTTTATGCTGGGAGTAGGCAGTGAGGTAGGACCTAACAGTCTGATGGCCTCTAAGGTGTATTGATCACCCCTAGTCCCCTCAGCAAAGCTCTCCTTCTTGTCCTGGATTCCCTCCCCGAAGATGGGGCTCTCTACCCTAGGAGATGCTCCCACTACACCCAAGCTATTCAGGAGGTTAGCTGTCTTTCTCTCCTCTCCACAACTGTCTCTTGTGCCAGTTTTTTCCTAGGCACTATTTAAGAGTGACCATAAAAACCCTGATGCACTCTTTCAACCTTTCTTTAACTCTAATCAGTTCAGTATTGGGCTCTTTTTTTTTTTTAATGGCTCCTGCTTACATCATTGTTTGTAATGGCTGCCGAGTGCTGCTTCTGATCTAGGGTCCAGGAGGCCTTTTCTAGGGGAAGCTTGCAATGTGTTTATAGTATGCACTACCCTCAGGCTTGTTTTTGGAGGCTGGAGCACCAGCTGCTGTCATTTCCCACTTCTCCTGCATCCACGCTTACTTTGGTCTGAGGTTCCGGTCTCCACACTTCCCTTCATCTCTGGATCCTGGCAGCTCAGGGCCGCACTCCGTTGGCTGCACTTTTTCTCCACTTCCCGTATGTCTTCAGGATTTCTGACATTCCCGTGGCCTTCTTTCAGTTGTTCAGGCACAAGCTAGCTCCCCTAGCTTGTTCAGAGTTTCTGGACTCCAAGCTGGCTTTCCTGTCTGCAGATGCTGGCAGCTCCCAGCAGGCCTGGGCTAGCTTCCTAGGCTGCTGTGTTTTTTTCAGTTGTTGGGGCACTCTTCTCTCTCCTAGCTACATTGAGCAGGCAATTTTTGACTATATTCTCAACTTTTTAAGTGGTTCCAGGAGAAGACATTGTACAGCTCTGTTACTCAGCCACCATCTTGTGCTCTTGATTCTTGAACAGATGAGAGAGCTCTGCCATTTTAGATTTTCCTGTTGTCCTCTTTGCCCTGTTGTTTTTCCTGTGTAGCTGCCTCAGTGGCCCTGTGACTCACTCTTTGTTGATACCCTACCCCCAGACTGCTAATGGAAATCCCCAGGAAAGTTTGAGAAGCTGTAGTATGCTCTGAGCCAAGCTTTATGGGAGATGCTGGTCGGAGCTCAGAAGGCCAGAATCCTGATAGAATTGTGGATCAGTAAAACCAGACTCAAGAAGCTTCATATGAAAAAGAGAACTGTATTGGCAAGTAGTCTAAAAATCATGCATGCTATGCTCTGGCAGAAAGTTTGTCAGAATTTTGCCCTTGTCCAGAGACTCAGCCTGAAACTGAGATTAAGGGCAGTGGATTACTTAATCTGGTGGAGGAAACTCAAGGCAGCCCAATATTCAGTCCGCCACTTGGGTACTGTTTGTGGCTGCTAGTTAACTCTTTGGCAAAAGACAATGACAGAGAGAACAGATGGAAAAACCTTGCAATCTGGAGTGAAAAAGCATGTGCTTGTTAAAGAGACTAACATAACACAGAAGCTAGGCACTTGGAATCAGGACTGTAGGAAAGAGGCCTTCATGGTGTCTCAGGAAACAGCAAGATCCCACCCTTTACCAGTTAAAGGGTGGAAAAGTAAAGGACTTTGCTTTGAGAAGAATACCCCAGGACCCCATTAGGGCCAAAGAGGAAAGTGTTTTCCAGAGTGCAATTCCCTGGAGTTTAGCCATCCAGGCACCCAGAAGCGACTGCAGCCATGACACAGGGGGCAAGACTACTACTCAAGCCAGTGGTGGATCTTGGCAACAACTATGTAGTCTGGCTTTACGTGCTTGCAGAGTGCAAGAGTTGTGGGCTCATGGAGGCTTTCACCCAGATTTCAGAGGAAGACCTTGGAGGACAGGCAGTGGAGCAGGGCATTGCAAGAAGTTGTGAAAAAGAAGCTTAAGATGCAATGGAAAGGCTGAAAATATGGAGAAGCCAGAAGCATGGATCATCAGCTGAGAAAAGCTTCAGGCTGTGAGTGAATCCAGCCCCAAGGACAGAAGATGGAGGTTGCAGCCAGCAGCAACACTATAGGAGTGGGGCCACCCAAGCCCTTTGGAAATCATATCACACCACAATTTACCCCAGTTGCTGGACATGGGACTACAGGATTTTGCCCTTGCCCTGCTGGGTTTAGACCTTGTTTTGGTCTACTTTCTTTCTATCCTCCTATTCCTTTCCTTTGGAATGGGAATGTTTATCCATGTCATTGTATGTTGTAGGTCTTAAACCGTTAAGAAGAACTCTGCTGTCTATTGTGGGGAGGAATTCATTGCATTTCCACTTGTATTCAGTATAATTGTGCTGTGTTATGAGTAATTAGAAACTTGGCTATTGGAATTGGAAATTAAGTATGGCTCAAAGAGCTTCAATTTTCACAGGAGCTCATAGCTAAGAGTTTGCCTTGCACTTCAGAGGAGACTTTGGACTTGAACTTTTTTTTGCAGTACTGGAACTATTAAGACTTTGGCACCTCTACAGGAGGACTAAATGCACTTTTCATGGGTAGAAGGACATCAGTCTTTTGGATGGAATATTGTGGTTTGGATCTGGAATGTTCCCTAAAAGTTTCATGTATTTGAATGTTATGGATTGTCTATGGAACCATGTGCTGTTGGGAGATTGGGGCCTGGTCTAGATTGCTGGTGTGTAGACTGGATTACAGGTGTGTGGTAGAGGCTTTTCACTCCTTCCACACCTGGATCCTGGAAGGACCAATCACTGGGATGGGACCTGAAAATATGTATATGCTGCTACCTTCCTCTCAGACTAAAGCAGATTAAGCTTCACAGGACTTGGCTTCCTGTTTGTGATGTCATGAGGAGCTGCCTCTGCCTCTCTCTCTGCCACATACTTCCACTGTTACTGGCCTCCCCTGAGTAGACTGTGACCTTCCGAAACTGTAAGCTAAAATAAACCTTTCCTCCCCTAAATTTGTGGATGTTGAGTATTGAGTCAGAACAACAAAAAGTAACTAAGACACACATTGTGGTATGTGTCCTGGTGATCACTCATTCTTATCTCTATAAAAAACCAGACCTATCACACATGTTCTCTAAGGAGCATCCCCAGCCACAGGTTTTCCTGTGATGATGATATGGGCAGGACAACATTTTAAATTAAAAGTTATATTTTCCCAGGAGTGGAGAAAGAAAAGTAGTAAGTGCTCCACCCTCTCTCTTCCCTTGAAAGCAAAGAAATACCACCAGTTCAATATTCAGATGCCTGCTGGAGGGAAAAAAAATTTTTTCTTTCCAGATCAGGGACCCAACCTCATGATATCTACAGGTAATGCAAAGAATTAAGGGAGACCAGAAAAGACCACAAAAGCTATGCAAAAGTTGACAATCGGAGAACCTGCCAGCTACAGTAGATTGTAAAACTTATTTTCTAACCTTAAATCTGTGATTCCCCCTCCCATGTAGCACCTCACACCCAAGTCCTCCTTTACAGAGACAAGTATGAGGGGAGGCAGTTGTAGCTCCTAATCTGCCCTAGAGCCAGCTTTGAATAAGCCCTTTTTTTTCTGTTTTACTCCAATGCGTGACTTCTCAGTTTAGGCTGGGCTTCTAGCAGACAAGCCCACAATTAGATCAGCAGTAACAACAACAAGACCAGCTTTGTCCACTGGGATTCTACAGAGAATCTACCTTCGACAGAGGTTCTCTCCTTCTGACTTTCTAAAAGACAAAAGTTTAGGCTATTTGAAATGTTGCTGCCAAGCACATTTTAATAATGATAATCAATTTTCAAGTTAATACTCAGGTATCATGCCAAAAGGTGCCTCTACTCTAATGACTCAGAAAATATCCTGCAAGAATCAGTGATTAAAGTGAAATCTGAGCAACACCAGAAGCCTCTGTTCAGCCAGCTTCAGAGTCGTCCACAGCTAAGTGCTAACCAGTGAACTAGTGTTTCCTGAGAGGTTGCATGTGTCTCATGGCCTTGCATGGGCATGTAATCAGGCTTCTGACAGACTTGTCCCACAGGTAGTATCCCAAAGTCATGGAGATGATGCTGATCAGTGCCTCCATCTATTGCACACTTAAAAAGTCCAATATCGGCTGGAGGAATGGCTCAGAGGATAAAGTGCTTGCCTAGCAAGTGCCAAGCACCCTAGTACGATTCCCCAGCACCACAAAAGCTGGGCGTGGTGGTGCACGCGTGTAGTCCTAGCACTCGGGAGGCTGAGACAGGAGGATTGTCGTGAGTCCAAGGCCAGCCTGGGCTCCGAGATGCGTTCAGGACCAGCCTGGACCACAGAGTGAGAACCTTTCTCAAAAAAAAGTCCAATATCTCAAAAGAACAAAATCAAAAATAATCTCATTGTACTACTCAGGTTGGGATCAAACTCTCGGCCGCAAGTTGTCCTCCTACCTCAGCCTCCTGGCTAGCTGGGACTATTGCACACGTGAATGTACCTGGCTCGTTTAATTCTTACAAGAGTTTGATGAAGTTTGTGCTACTGTTCACACTGGACTTGTGACAAACCAGAAGCATAGAGAAGCTGGGGATTGCCCTGGTCACAGAGCAAGGAGGGGACACACGGTTTCCAGCATCAGCGGGCAGCATCCTCTGAATGCTGAAGGTGGGCCAAGGCAAGAACTGCCCTCCAAGTTCCACAGACTTGCCCGCACCCAGCTCAGGCTAACACCACACTATCCTGGGAGGCAGGGTTGTGACTTCACAGAAAAGAAAACCAGCTCAGAGGGTATGATGCTCCAGAGGGAGAGAAACAGCTGGGAAATCTGGGGTTCCATTGACTGGGTGACCTTTCTCAGTTCTTCGGGTAGGCTCCACTTTCCTCTCCATGGCTGGGTATTCCCTGCCCCATTGAGCCTCCAACACCAGGAAAGCATCTGTCTCCCACCTCCCACCCTCAGCTCAACTAATCAGTGTGTCTGTCAGGCCTGAGGGCAGGGGAGGAGGCTTCCCTCTGGCTTCTTTGAGGAAGTTTCAGGTCAGAAGCCCCTTATCTGGATCAAGAATTCCCAAGGGATTCTGATTCCTCAAAGTCTTCAATGCCCCCAGTGGTAAGACCCTGAATCCCAGCCCGTCAGAGCCACGGATCACGGATCACAGAAGCCACCTACATGCCACCCTATCCCTGACTTCTTACCTGGGCTCATGGTGCCCTCGGGCTCAGCTCAGAGCCACCCAATTCCCAGGTGAACACATGTTTGTTTCTGAACTTTTAGCCTGCCACCGCCACCAGATTCTCTGACTCTAATTATTCTTATCTTCCCCCTGGTCACTCTGGAGAGAACCACCTGTAATCCTGGGCCGTATCTGGGCACTACTGCCACCTAGTGGCAAAAGACCAAACTGCTGCTCCGCATTTCCTGAAGGCGGTTTCCACCATCAGATTAGTGGAGGAGCCTCAAGTGAGCCTGTACTGTGTGCCAGCGCCTCTGGGGCCCAAAGACAGAAGCGAATCCGTTGTCCCCGAGGATCCCCCGGGTAGATGAGAGGTAGAAGACAAGATCTGCTCCAAGCAGGGTGTGCTCCTCTGCAGAAGTCCCTGGAAGCATCTCCCACCTCCCTCCCTCCAACAGGGAGGTGACAGCAGCCCTTGAGAACCGAAACAAAGCAGATGTCCCGGAGGACAGGAGGATGAGCCGCAGGTCAGATGCAGCTCACAAACCACCAGCAGGTGAGGGGCCACGTGGGTAGGAGGGATGTGGCCAGGGCGTGAGGCCGGTGTGTGTCCCTGATGGACACCAAGCAGAGGCAGCTGGAGGAGGCTGATCCCACCACGGTGGCCGGGGTGCTCCTGCTCCTACGCTCAGGTATCCTGAGGGGTGTGGGGGGCTCGCTAGAGCACGGGCTGGGAGCCTAAATAACGAGAAAAGAGCAAAACTGAGCAGCCCCTGCTTAAAGTTTGCAAGCAGCAAGACTGTCTGAGGGGAGGAGGAAGGGGAAGTCAGAAAGCCCAGGGCCTGCTGGGAGGTCACAGGTCATCTTCACAGGACTCCAGGGGCCCCACAAGGCTGGGGCATCTCATCACAGAGAGGGATCAAACCGAGCTGACCAGGGGAGAACTGACCCCTTCCACAGCCCATCAGTGTGCGAGTCAGTGTCCAGAGGGTGGTTGTGAGTCACAGAGGGACGGTGGGCCACCTGCCAGGCCCTGAGAAGGTGGAGGTGGCAGTAGGGCTGCTGCCCAGGGCAAGGGCAGAAATTATCAGCAGTACCCACTGCAGTGAGAGGCACCACCAAGGAGCAGGATGCTAGGGAGGAGCACCCACCGCATAGGCAGGGCAGTCAGAGCCAGGCCCTGCAGGCTGAGGCCGGGGCCCACAGTCGGCAGGGTGGGGCCGAAGCCCAGGGTCACAGGCCATCAGAACGATGAAATCACAGAGGAACCCAAGATGAACACTTTGCACCTCAAGACTCTGGTTGGGCATTTGCGGGGCGTGGGCGGCCTCCATAGGAAATGGGGCCCCTGAGGCCAAGGCTTCCCACAGGTCCTTCAGGCTGTAGGTGGCACATGCACATTTGCAGGTTGTCAGGGTGATTCTGTTCCCCACAGCTGTGGAGTGGAGGGCTGGGAACTGAGACCAATGTCCTGTAGAGAGCAGGTTCACAGGAGGGAGCCACAGGCTCAAGCAAGCAAGGAAGTTGTCCCACAGAGCAGAAGAGCCCTGGATGCTCTTAGGTAACCCCTGTGCTGAAGAGAATTTCACATCCAGGCCTCACCCAGGTCTCTATTCTGCTTGCCACTCTGCTCTGTGGCCTTTCTGATGCCCAAAGGGCCCACGGTCTGCTTGGCGTGAGCCATGCAGAGGGGGCTCCTTTCTCCAGCGCTGAGCCTGCCTCACTTGAAGTGGCTCTGAGCCCCAACACACTGAGACCAAACCCGGGTACAGGCTCAGGACTGGGACTGAGACTCAAGCCACGTGTCTTGGGGTTTCTCTCAAAGCTAAGCCCCCAGACTCACCCAGAACTCAGTGAACATGCTCAGCCCTCTCCCAGGCCTCCTTGAGCAAGGGCAGAACTGGGCACATGAGGCCGTGGAGCTCAGTGTGTGCTCCCACCAACCATCCAGCCTCCTGGGAGAGTCTGCATTCACCCCCGACTTCCCACAAGAACATCAGTTCTGTTCTCTGGGACAGGAGGTTCACAAAGGTCTAAATACCAAGGACCCTGGTCTTGCAGTGAGGCCTCGGTGTAGAATGGGGGGTGGGAAGCAGAGCTGCCTTTGTCTGGGTCTTTTCTTCTTGAAATAAAATCCTGAGTAAGCCTCACATGAGCCAGGTGGACAGGATAACTTAAAATGTTCAGACTGAGCCCTGCCCTTGGTGAGCCAGGAGACAAATAATTGGATTCCAGGCTGGTAACAAACAAGACATGCTAAAATCATGTAGGAAAGCAGATCAACACTGGGATAGGGTAGGGAAATCCTTCTCCAGGAATGGAACTTGGCCCATGTCCACAGAGAGAGGGGAAGAACGGAACCTTTAGTAAGTGCCCAAGGCAGCCTGGGCACCGCACTAGGGATCATACCCAGTACCTAGCTCGACTCAACATTCTACCTAACTGCATAGTCTCCAAAAACACTCTGCACACAAGACACATGAACAAGACATGTGAACAAGGTTCCTTTGCTGTTAAGTGAAAAAGACCAGAGACAAGAACACAAATCAGCAAATGTGTGTGTGTGTGTGTGTGTGTGTGTGTGTGTGTGTGTGTGTGTGTGAGACCTTCAAACAAGCTCAGTCCTCGTGTTCACAGGTGCAGGCTGAGGCGTGAAGAAAACAAAGTGTGGTGATCTTATAGTGATGGAGGACCTGTGGTTTGCAAGGGGCACATAGTCCTGAGGTGCTGACTGTGCTCTGCCTGGTGGCATGGAAGGCATAGGTGGTTTTGTTTGATAATAACTCATTAAGCTGTATGTTTATTTTAATGTACTGTTCTGTGTTATTTTTCACAATTAAAAAGTCTTTACTATGTATAACTTTTGGGTATGTTTCTAGAATTTTTTCTTTTTTTCCTTATGGTTTATTCACAAATATGGGTATTAGGCACATAACATGAATTTTTTTCCTGCTCTCAGTACACATTAGAGATAATATTGTATCCCAAATTTTAACATGCATTTCAATGGTTAGTAGTAAATGAGAACATTTTCCCCAATGTGTGCTAGCTAGTTATATTTCTTGTTTTGTGACATTTTCACATGTCATTTGGTATCAATTGGGGAAGTTCAGTCATGTTAAATACGGTACTGCCTCATTTTTTTTTTTTTTTTTTTTTGAGACAAAGTCTTTCTCCGCAGCCCAGGCTTGTCCTGTACTCACTATGGAGCCCAGACTGGCCTTAGACTCAGGGCAATCCTCCTGCCTCAGCCTCCCAAGTGCTGGGATTATAGGCATGCACCACCACGCCCGGCTTATGTAGTGGTGGGGAATAGAACTTGGGTACTTAGCACTTGGCTTAGGACTTGCTAAGCAAGCGCTTTAACTGCTGAGCCATTCCTCCAGCCCCTGCCTCAACATTCTGAGAGGAGAGAAGAGACCATGAAAGGAAGGTTTTAAAGACCAGGAAAGTCAGGTTCATAGGAAGAAGCAGCCAGGCCTCTTTTCTTTTGGAGCTTGTATTGGACATGCTGGTGTCCCTGCTCTGTTCATCCTGTGTCCCTGGAGCAGATTGAGGGATAGGCCTTGGGGAGCAGAGTGAGCAGCTTCATACCTGCCTGAGGAAGCAGCCCCCGGAGACAGCAGACACAGGACCAGGTAGCAAAAGCTCCATAAAAGGTATAGACGATGCACACAGAAAGGACTGAGAGGGAGTTCTTAAGGAGGGGCAAGAAGGAGGTCTAGAGAGAGAGGGTAAGGGCTAAGCAGGATGGATAAAACATGGTCATATCTGACACCAACCCAGGAGGGCTTAGGAGGTGAAGGCCTTGAATACCCAGAGGTTAATCTTACCTCATAAGTCAACAATTACCAAAACTGTGCTGATTCGGGATAGTGATTAGCAGGATCCCAGGAGGGCTTCTGTGTAAACAGAGAAAGAAATGGCACAGAATCTGATGGTTATTTTTGTGGCAAAATGGTAGACTAAGGAATTCAAAGGAACATAAATGTCCAAGAAGGAAGCTACTCTGCAGCATTTCCCAAATTTATGTGATCCTTCACCTCTCCTGTTTTGAGGAGCAGCTCTCAAAACTGACACTCCATGGATCGTGCTGAGAATCTCTGCTGCAGGTTTTAAAGGAGTGATTAGTTTGTTGGCCACAGTGAGTGACAAAAATAACCTATGTTCTACTTTCTTCTGTGCCATCAGCTTCCACTCTTTTGTTCTCTTATGATAGCTCATCTGATAAAATTGTTACTCTCAAGGAAACACTATACTTCCATCACAATGGCTTGGCCACAACTCACACTAAATACAAGTTAAGTAGTATCATCCCATTTTCCCCAACCCAGACCTTCCAAAAAAGTTAATGAGCTGCTACTGGCCACTAACCATTGATCCAGGTGCCTGGGGCACATCTATCAAGGAAGCCCACAACACCCTGCACTCACCATTCTGTTAGAAGACGAAGGGTTTGTCACAGTAATCATAGTAAAAGCGAAATGATGTGGTATGTTAGGAGCCAAGGATTCACGGAAAGATGTAGCAAAGGGATGATCAGAACTGGGAACAGGGGGTCAGTTTTACACAAGGGCAGCAGAACAGGATCTGCCAACCATGACACGTCAGAGGAAAGAGGGAAGATGACCAAGTGGCCAGACAAACATCTGGGGAATATCTTTTCAGGCAGAAGTATCAGCCCAAGCGATGGCATTCATGAGGGACACACCTGGTGTGTCCCAGGAACAAGCCAGTGTAGTAGGAGCAGATGTGAGCACAGGAACAGAGAAGGAGATTCTGAGATGAGAGAGGAAACAAGATCCCTATCAAAGTATCCTAACCTAGAACCTCAGATGGCAGAACCAAGACGGGCCTCAGAGATAACCCATCACTTACGTAGGCAGGGTATGGAGGAATGGCAGAGCACTGAAAGATACAGGGGCCCTGAAAAGCCCTCAGAGCCACTCTTGCTAGCGTGGACTTTGCCTGGGCTGGGGGTAGGGCTACTCCCTCTGCTCTCCTCTGCCACCTCCACCTCTACCATCCGCACCTCCACCTCCACCTCCACTGCCATCTTCACTGCCAACACCACTATGACCACTACCTCCATCTCCGCCACCTGCACCACCTGCAAGTCCACCAGGTGTCCCAGAGGGGAAGGTCACGTGACAGCAGCCGTGGGGTGGAAGGCCTCGCTCCTATAGCTGCCATTGCAGCACCGTCCACCAGGGGGCGCAGGTGTCCTACAGCTTCTCCCTCCAATCCCAAACGTTTTAGGCTCTTGACTTTGGCGCTCTGCCCATCCCCCACACTCTAAACTGACCAGCGCGGAATGGGCACAGTCACCTGTGTTGTCAGTTCCATCCTCCCGGGAAGTGGCTCTTGCTCTTTTCCTGTAGTGTTTGCTGCTAAGCGTCCCCCGGGGCTCATTTGAAGCCAGGGAACTGGGCAACCCAGGCAATGGCAGGCAGGACCATACATGAACTGTAACCACAAACCTGCTCTTCTCTAGAGCCAGAACTGGGGATCCCGTGAGGCTTCGGAGGGTGGGGCTGCTGAGGTCCCCTTATCAACTCCAGGATACAGACACTGTGTGCCCAGCCCACACTCACCTGGCACACATGCTCAGCTTAGGAAAGCAGAGCCATCACCCCAATCCGCAACAGGCCTCAAAGACAGCAAAAGCCAGATCTGGAAATGTGGGCAGGAGGACGAGCCAGGGTCTCTGTGCCCTCCACCCAGCTCACCCAGCATGACCTTGCTCTCCAGGATCAGACCTAAATCTCCATATCCTGAGGAGTAGAGGTCAGCGGGAGTCCCCAGCTGACCAGGGAAACAGGCTCCTCCCTGAACTTTGGTCTGCTTGCTAGCTGGACAGTAGCCAAGAATAAGATTTCCCCTCTCCACGTCAGACTTCCTGCTGGCTACTGGCTGGGGAAATCCCAGAAACTGAACTGTCTCCTGTCCCTGGGAACTCTCAGCTGCCCAGGCCAGGGTTGGGCAGGCTGCTGTGACATTCTAAAAGCAGCAGGGGCTGAGGGCAGATGGCAGGGATAAGGGAGGGGAAGCCTGGGGCTTCAGCATCCCAGGAAAGGTGCACTGGAGATAGGACAGGTCCAGGGAGAGCTTAGGGGACGGGGCAAGGAGACAACAGAGGCTCAGAAGAAAAGGATGGCAGCCTTGTTCACCTTCCCTATCTTCTGAGGGCCAGATTTAACCACTGCTGTTCAACTTGGGGGTGACTGAGGGCCGAGAGACAGCTCTTGCCGCTAACTGCAACCTCCCAGTCAAAGTTGGGCCTCCTGCTTCTCTTCTTCCTTCTCCAGGAAGCTCTCCAATCTGACCCCTCCCCACCCTGGCCAACTCCAGGGCTCCCCACCCTTAATGCCAAGTTCAAATGCTCTTGTCATTGCTGGGTGTTTACAGATGGTTGTACAAGTGTTTTAAGCACTGTGCTTTCCTGGGTGTGTCTCCAGTTTCTCCCATTAGGAGCAAGCTCAGGAGAGGAGCCTCAATGTCAGATCACAGGGGAGGGTGCAAAGGACACAGCCAGGTGGACTCACAGCTTAGAATGCTAATGAAATGCCTCCATCTGTCCATCTGCCTGGACCTGACCTTTCCATACCCTCTTCCCCTCACATGCTTCCAAACTGAAACCTCACCAGTCAACCCATCTCATCTCCACCACTCTCTGCCACAGTTCTACCACCCTCTTGATCACCCAGACGGAAGCCTCAAAAATAAGTGACACTCCACTTACTGGCTCACAGGAAGCCCTGCCTCTGCTGGGCTCTGACCCTCATCACCCCATTGCATTTCAAGTTAACAAACATTCCTGAGTGTGTTCCAGGGGCGGGGTGATGTCAGGTGCTGGTTTACAAAAGATGAGTAAGACGCTGGCCTTGCCCTCAAGGGAACCACCACAGCATCAGTCAGACAGTAAACAGAGTTGCACCAGGAGCACAGAGGCTCTGGGTACAGGCACAGACCCCACCCAGGGCCAAAGGGGAAAGGCTGCTCTGTTCCTGCCTACCTTTCATGGAAGGAATAGCGCTTTGACTCCCTGGGTGCTGGCTGGGTGGCCTTGGACAACTTCTCTAAACTCTGAGCCTTTGTGTCCTCAACAATGTGAACAAGATAAAAACACTCTAGGGCTGGGGAGGATTCACCATTATAATACCTAACTTGTATTAGCTCTCAATATGTACCAAATGTCCTATGTATGTTGTGTTATTTAATCCTTATAAACTCCCACAAGGGCAGTGACATTATTATCCCTGTTTTCAAATAAAGAAACTGCAGTTTGGGGAGGTTAAGTAAATTGCCCCACCTGGCCCAGCTAAAAAAGAGTTAGAGCCAAGATTTGAAACAAGACAGAGTTTCATAAGCTGATCCTACTCACCTATGAAACTTTATCTTGAAAATAATTGTAAGAATAACTAATTTGTTTGAGCACTACTTTGTGCACAGATCCACTAGGTTGATTTTGCCTTCCTACTATACTATGAGGAAAACCAGGCTCAGGAAAAGTTAAGTAATGTCAGAGATCAGGCAGCTAGTTCCCTGCAGAGCTAGACTAAAACTTGAGTTCGCCTAACTGTAAGGTTCTCTTTCCTGCTGTTGTCACCGATGGTCACCTCCCAGGCTCATGCAATCACCTGCTCTCCCTTCTTGCTTCCTTAGCACTCCCACCACCTGTGAAATCACCACTCTCCTTTTCCAATTCCTACTCACCACCCAGTGTCCCCCTGAGTCCTGCCTTCTCGTAAACCGCTGAGAGCTGGCTCACTTAAGTCAGCTCTGGCTTTTCCTCCTGCCAGCACAGGGCAAGTCACATTAGTGGCATCTATTTGGATATTTGATCATATTTAATTGACAGTGTGATTATGTATTATTTTGCTTTGTCTCCTAATATTTGTTGAAGAATCTTAACATTCTCAGTGAGAGTGCAAAGTTCCTTGAGGGTGTGAACCTTGACTTTCCCTCCACTTCCTTTACCTCCTCCTCTCATCACTTGGCCAAGAGCTAGCCCACAGTGAATGCTCCTTACTTGGACAGAAATCTCAAGGGCACCAGTAAGCCAGCAAGTAACAAATTATTATTCACGTTCACATCTTACCACATGGGTGCCTACCTTTGCAATATGGTACTCTGAGTGCAGCACAAATCTCACCTGAAGGCAGCTCCTGAGAGCTGAGTCCTTCGATGACAGATTAGTCAGAGGAGAGCTTTACACTCCCCTCGACATTGGCAATGCCAACTCTTTGGCTTTTCCTCCCTCCCACTCTCACTAGTTGAGGATGCTGAGAAATTTACCTGCATGAGTGGAAGGAAAGTGGTGGAGCTAGGCGTGTACACAGGGTCTATGAGTGGCATGTCAGCTAAGTACGCTTGACACTCCTACACCTCTCCAGTAGCCCATACAATCGTGCCTGCTTCCTGTGCTGACAACCCACACAGTCAGATAGAGTCTTGCACTTACATCCTCTCCTACTGCCACTATCTTGAAATTCCTAGTAATTTTTGAACAAAGTACCCACACTTTCATTTTGCACTAGACTCCACAAGTTACATAGCTGGTCCTGCAGCAGTCCTTCCCACAACCCCAAATCCTCAGCACTTGAACTCAGCCCTGTATCTTAACAGCCTGGGTTACTGTCACTCTCTGCCACTGGTGAATGATAAGGAATTTACGAGACAAGTTATCAAATTTCTCTCAACTTGTTCCCAGCACTGCCACTATTTCATGGTTTGCTCATCTACAAAATGTCTTCTTGGGATCGAAAAGGAAAATGCACCTGAAGAACTTCATGCAATGTCTGGCTCACAGCAAACACTCAACAAATGGTGACTATAATGAATGCTACTGTGTTATTGCTGAGGCAGGATTGAAGTCAGAAGTGCAGATGGAGGTGAGTTGAAAGTCTGGAGACTTGTTACTAAGAGCAAAGGACAAGCTAGTCCACCGGGAAGAGGAGGTCTGGAGATACAGTGAAGGGAACAGCCCGGAGAGTAGATCTCCCTTGTTATTGATCACCCTGCCTTTCCCTCTACTTTCTAATCATAGCTCTCTTGCCTCCTTAGCCAGAGCCTGTGCTCTGTCTTGAGCAATTTTCTTATCATGTCTTAAACATGAGCATTGCTTGTATTGGTTTCCGAAATTTTGCACAAAATGTATTACCTCTCATTTCTTCCCTGCTCATGCTCATCACCTCTGCAAGGCCCTTTTGATATGCATCTTCTTTCTTTCTTTCTCTTTTTTCTTGCTCTTTCTTTCTTATCTTTCTGTGTGGTACTGGGACCAGGGCCGATCCCCAGCCCATTTTTGTTTTTGATTTTGACACAGGATCTCACTACATTGTCCAGACTAAGTTCAAACTTGTGAACCTCCAATCTTAGCCTCCCTGAGTGCTGGGATTACAGGCGCTTGCCACTTGGCCCACCTCCAGCTCTCCTAGATTCTGAGGTAGCTTTATATCGCAGTTGCTCAGATCTTGCATAGTCATGGCTTTCTGCCTTCCCACACCCACTTAGAGGAACCAGTTACCATATCCCTATCTTGAATGTAAATGCCTGAGGCCTGAAACCTGACCCCTCAGAAATTCTCCCTACCACACCGCAAAGTGCCTTTCTTAGCTGTGAGCGATTTGCAAGCCCACTTCTCTTTGCTCAGTTTCCATCTTTGTCAAACACAGTGGAATACACTATCCCCTTCTCAGAGGGATGGAAGGCAACCCCTCAAGAGGCTGAGCTGCTAAGAATCGGAGTTTCAAGAACTGCAAGGTCACGGTTACTTAAATGGGCTCTGTCCTCAAAATAGACATAGAAGAAACATTACTCTACCAAAGGAAAAATTTCCTCAGCAAAAGAACTAGTAAAGCCATGGAAGGTGACCTGAGCAAGAAATTTCTCCATGATTCTGTTTCCTTGACTTCGGTTCTATGCACTAGGGATGCTATGGACATCACTCGAGTATGTATATATCTACCCCTCCAAGATAACTTGGGCAGAGATTTTATTCGTCTAATTAAGATTGAAAGAAAAAGGAACTAGCCCTTGCCAAAACTGTTAAGGTCTTCAAACTCTTCTCCAGTTCTTTATCCCAGATCCCTTTTATCCTCTTCCAATATTCAATGAGATGAGAGAACATATCTCACCTCACAAATGTTCCAATGAATTTTTTATATATACATGAAATAGTACAATTTGCTCTTGCATGAATGAGCAAGTTTTAGTCAAATGACCTTCCTAGGTCATTTGAATTTTGGGGTTTTTATCAGTAGCATTCCTTTTGCGAATAATTATATCTGAGAATATTCTGGCAGAGATTATAAGGAAACTCCTTATCTGAGAAGTGTATTTGTACCTACCAGATATTGTAAATGAATCTTATTTTATTCTGTTACTTATTACTTTATAATAAACCATTTGTGAAGAGATGCCTAACAAAAAATGTATATATATATAAAATTTATATACTTTTTTTTAGACAGGATCTTTCTCTGTATCCTAGGCTGGTCTTGAGCTCTCGACCATCCTCCTGCCTCAGCCTCCCTGCTGGGGTATACAGGGATGTACCACCACATCCAGCTTATGTGGTGTTGGGGAATCCAACTCAGGTACTTAGCGCTTGACATACTGCTTGCTAGGCGAACGCTTTAACCACTGAGCCATTCCTTCAGCCCCACAAGACCTATTATATTTTATCTCATGATTGTGTAGTCAGGAATTTGGATTGGGCTCAGCTGGTTGATTCTTTTGCTCCTCATTGTATTGACTGGAGTTTCCCAGTGGAATTCAGCACGGGGCTCAACTGAGCTGAGCTGCCCAGGGTGGTTTCCCCTGAGATGGCAGAAAGACTGGGCTCTGCTGCGTGGTAGCACTCGCTTTCCACCTGGTCTCAAGGTCTTCGTAAGTGCTTTTCCTAGCGGGGAGACTAGATTTCTTAGATGCCAGTGCAGAGTTACAAGAAAACGAAGTATAAGCTGCAAATCCTCTTAAAGCCTGGACTCAGAACTTGCGCATGGGCACTTCTGCTGTACTCTAGAGGTAACAGCAGTGAAAGACCATCCAGAATTCACAAGAAGGTCAACCACAGAATTCACGGCCATCTTTATTTTATTGCACCTGATGGGGACTCAGGTGGGAAGCTATGTGAGACAAGAATAGGGGTCCTTGGGTTGAAGAAAGCTAAGGAGAGTTTCTTGATGTGAAGCTTAAAGTTTCAGACTTAATTGAGATTCCTGGAGTATGTGTTAAGCACCCCAGCCCTCTGCGAGGCTGAGTGCACCTCCCTTCTCTACACTCCAAATCAGTTGCTCTCACTGGGCAATTTTGAATTCTCTCTGTAATCTGTCACTCACTCTACTCAACATTTAACCTTCTGCCCTTCTTCTAGCAACACCTGTCTTCCCCTTTGGTCCTAAGGAATACAGACCCTCCTCCCCTTAGCCTTACTATTATATCTGTCAACACTGTTTTCTCTAACTATATGGTCACCTCCCCAATTAATGTGCATTTACTTTGTACCAAGGTCTGTTCTAAATGTTTATATGTCTTATTATATTGACTCCTTATAAGAAGGTAATTACTCTTATCTTCCAGATGAGGAAACTGAGACCCAGAGAAATTATGCTAGACATCCAAGCTCAAGTGGTAAAATTTCCTGGTTCTGAGCACTATACTATTCATCTCACATAACTATCTACTACTTCTCAAGTGAAGTACCTTCATCTGTGCCTTGTAGTATAGGTTCCAATACTCAATGTGGAGATCTAGAAGTCACTCAACATGCTGTCAGAGACTCCATGCAGGGGGTGGGGAGAGGAAGAAACTCAGGAACTGTAAATATTTAAAGGAAAAAATGCAAGAAATCTCTTCTGTTGAAAAGTTGCAAACAAAGTTTCTGTCTCAACTTACGTCATGGTGTGTGGGTCTGTGGTGAGGATAAACCACTGTATGATGTCACTGAAGACAGTAATATAGAGATAAAAAGAGAAGTAACTAAGCAGGAAGGAGCAAAAACTAGACGGCTGATTTGCTGTATAAAAGCACCTTAGTCACACCCCAATTAACTGGAAGTTCGGCTCTGAAAGCCTCCATTCTGTGGAATACAGCTCCAAATCTGGAAGTGAAAAAAAAAAAAAAAAATGCTCTTAAGCACCAAAAATAACAGACACAAATTAAACCAAAGCCAAATCTTTAGGCCTCCAAAGGAGCTTTTACTGAGTTCCACTGGTCAAAACATTTCAGAGGTTTGACCTTCGATTTTCCAGTCCATGGCCCTTGGAGAGCAAGGGTAAAAATTCTTTTAGAGGGGGAAGCATTTGGGGCACAAAAGAATAGTAATTACCTGGAAATAAAGGACAATAGGATTCAAAGGTAGATAAGAACTGGACACGGTAGCACACTCCTGTAATCCTAACTACTACAGAATCTGAGACAGGAAGATCACAAGTTTGAGGCCAGCCTGGGCAACATAGTGAGATCCTGTCTCAAAATAAAATTTAAAAAATAAAAGGTGTAAGCCACATATACCAGTAGTAAAATGTTAGCCTGCATGCAGGAGGCCTTTGGCTCAACCCCCAATGACACACACACATAGACACGAAAAGTAGACAAGCATCGTGTAGTATGTGACTCCAGCTCAGAGGAGATGTGACGATGCCACACTGTGTACACCCAATATTTCCTCAAGCCCTTGCACACATGTTATATCACCCTGTCTCTACAGAAAGGCTTGGATCTAGGCAGCCAAGAAGGAAATGGATACTTGGAGATGCTTCATGACCTTCCCAGGACCACACAGATGAGCAAGAGATGGAACCAGAAGTAAACCTGACCTTACAACATCCGACACAGGACTCTTTCCTCTACATCAAGATGTTTGCCTCCTTTCTCTGTTCATGGCATCACCCTTTTTACACTGGTGGTCATCAGTCATCAATAAAAGTGTAAGTCCGATAAATTTTGTAGAAGACAGGGAAGTAGGTAATGGGTTTTTTAAGGAAAAAATTTAAATATGTAAAAAGAGACAAAGTTTGAAGCTCAGCTTTCCAGTCTCAGTTATTTTACAAATGTAAAGCATTTACTTTGTGCTCCTAATTGTTAGCATGGCTGGTAAGCCGGTGTGCAGTACCACCCAAGCCCCGCTCCTTAATTTGGGGGCATCAGTCATTCCTCTCCAGCTCCACTCTACTTACTTAGTGGGCCAAATTGGTTTTTTCTGAGGCCTCTCTCTCGGCTTGTGGATGGCCATTCCTCTCCCTGCGTCTTCATATGGTCTTTCCTTTTCTCTGTCTTGAATTCTCATGAAATTCTTGATTGGAGCAGGTGTGGTAGCACATGCCTGTAATCCCAGAACTCAGAAAGATGAGATTGAGGCCAGCTTGGGCAATTTAGCAAATTCAAGCCCAGCCTGGACCATGTAGAAAAAAATCTTGTCTATAACAAATCTATTTAGGATCTTTGCTTCCAACTTTGATCCCTTAAATTTATACTCCATCCCAAGCCAACAGGAAGAAAGTCACAACTCTAGCAGCTCTTAAGACCTCATTCCAAATCTAAACCCTCCCATCCTCACAGCTCTGCATCTTATCCCTGATGCCCCACACTCAGACTTCTACTTTGGCAACACCCTGCCGTGGATCTGGTGGCCCCTTCTCATTATTATTCTCTCTGCCTGAAACATCCTTTATCCAGACACTCTGTGATTAATTTTTTAAAGACGCATGCTTGTTTGTCACCTTGTCACCTTTTCTTGGTGTTCCTGCAGTAACACAATGCCTCTATCCTCACATCTATGAGATAGAGTGCTCGTGATTGTACCAAAACTCCTACATTCAGAGCACCTGAAATAGTGAGGTACATCAACTCGTCACAGGTTTGGAAGAATTCTATAATAGACGGTTCTGGTGTTGGCTTAATAATGTCAGTGCTCTGAGTTAGCACCTCTGAAGTTCCCTTGGCTCTTTGGCAAGATGACTGCAACTCCAAACTACAAGAAAACATTCAAAACCAGGGAAAGTGGTCAGGCATCCACCATAACAATGTACCCAGCTGGATGGCTTAAACAATGGCGATTTTATTTTCTCACAGTTCTGGAGGGTAGAAGTCAAGATCAAGGTGTTGGGCTGAATTGGGTACTTCTGAGCCTCTCTCCTTGGCTTGTGGATGGCCATTCCTCTCCTTGTGTCTTCATATGGTCTTTCCTCTGTCTGTGTCATATCTATATGAATCTTCTTACATAGAACAGCAGTCATACTGGATTAGGGCTCACCTGAATGGTCTCATTTTAACCTAATTACCTCTTTAGAGACCCTATCTCCAAGGGCAGTCAGATTCTTAGGTCCTGAGAAATAGCACGTAAGCATACATATGTTGAGGGTACACAATTCAGCCCATGGTAGAAGGATACTCTGGGATAGAAGTTCTCCTTTATGAGTGGCTCTTGTCAGGTGAGAAATCTCCCGTAAAATCCTTCCAACAGGAAGACTTGCAGAGCAGAATTTGTTCATCTGTCCCAATTGTAGCTATAGAATAGAGACTAAGAAAACACATTCACTTTTACAATAAGAAGAGGAATCTGCCCCCCAACAAGAAAGGGTAGGAATGACTCAGGGTATATTAGCAAACTGACACCATGTGACAATTATCTGCTTGTCTTTAGGTCTTCTGGTAGCTCTTTGAAGCAAAGACCAGTGTTTCGATTACCTCTGTACCCCCAGGGAATAGTACCCGGTTCATAGCCGATGTTCAGCAGCAATCTGTTAAAGGAATGAATGAGTGGAATTTCATGAACCAAATGAACCTGTTTGTACCACACTGGACTACAACAGGAAATTTTGTTCATGTGAGGTAGTTTGCATCTGCAGTGGCCCCCAAAAGTCTCACATTCCTATGGTTACCATGTAGGGTTGGGAAGTGGGGCCTGGCTGGAAGGGGCGCGTGCTTAGGGTTTGACCTGGAGGGGTATGTGCTGTTTCCACCCTTTACCCCAGCATCTCTCTCTGCACCACCATGTTGTGAGGATCTGTACTGCTGGAGGTCTGGCACTGACCCTGCAGCCCGCCAGCCCTGCCATGCGCTTCCACTATTTCCAGCTTCCCACCTGTGAATGGACTCAGAACTTCCGAAACTGCAAACTGGAATACATCTTTCCTTCCTAAGTTGTGGATGTCGGGTATTGAGTCACAGCAATGAGAAAGTAACTAAGACAATGTGTTTGGCTTGCAGGGTCTATGATTTATACCTTTAAATAACTTTAGGGAGTGCCGATGGCAGAACAGTTATTAAAATCAGAGGAACTCTGTCTCCCCACAGTCTGGCAAAGTGCATCGCATACTGTATCTATGTCACAAATTTTTGTGGGATGAATAACTTAATAATAAATGAGTGGGGACTGGAGGAATAGCTCAATGGTTAAAGCACTTGCCTAGGAAGCTCAAGGCCCTGAGTTCAATTCCCTACCACCATCTAAGCTGCATGTGGTGTCACACACCTGTAATCTCAGCACTCAGGAGGTTGAGGCAGGAGGATTGTGTGTGTTCAAGGCCAGACTGGGCTACATAGTGAGTTCAGGACCAGTCTGGACTACAGAGCAAGACTTTGTCTCATAATAATAATAATAATAATAATAATAATAATAATAATAATAAATGAGTGAATATAAACATATGTGAAGTTATTTGGTTATATAAGTCTAAAGAGTTGCTATGTTTTCTAGAAAAATGTCTCCCAGAACTGGACATTTGCTCTCTTCTGCCAATACTCGCAAATATGCTTCATTAGCACATATTTCCATCACCAGGCTTGTTTGCCTCTTTTCTTTCTTTCTTTCTTTATATTGGGGACTGAACACAGGGCCTTAACACTAAACTGTATCTCTAGCCCTTTCTTTCTTCCTTTCTTTCTGCTTTCTTTCTTCCTTTTTTTTTTTTTGGGGGGGGGGGGACAGGTCTCACTAAGTCACCCAGGCTGGACTCAAACTTGAAATCCTCCTGCCTCTGAGACTACCACCTGGCTTAATCAGGCCACTTCTATGCTAATGCAGAATGATCTGGATGAATTTGAATTTGGCCAATAAAAATGCAGTTCTCTGTTATGCTAAGAGAAATTTCAACTGAGAAGTAAAGATATTCCAGCATAAGAGTGAGTTTTTTGAAATGGTATCTGCTTTTGATCCTGTGGAGCTTCAGGAAGAAGTCACAAATCCACACAAGACTCTGCTGGATTCTAACATGTGTCACTTTTGCTCCACAAAGCCCCATATATCTGATCTTCCACGTTCCACAGAATAAGGAGGAGCCAAGTACCTAGCTAATTAACAGCCTTAGTTGCAAGAGTAAGTGGCTGGTTTTGAGATGGTTCCCCAAATTTTTGCCACCCACCCCAAAGTTAGGAAGACTCATATTTCCCACTGAATTCCTACTTCTCCCTCTGCATCAAGGTGAGAGGACTCAGTTACATCAAGTAAATAAGGAGCAAGAGAGGGGGAAAAATCAAAGTTGCCACAAGTAACTGGGTTCCCATTCCCAGAGGCAGTGTATTTTGGCATCATGAGACAAACTGTGTGAGAGTTATGTTTCCTCCTGCCCTACTTCAGACCCAAGGGACCCATGCCTACCTCAGACGGTTGAAGTAACAAGGTTCAATTAAAATGTTCAGGTTCAATCAGTATTTCAGGGCTGCAGGGAGACTCTTAATATTTACTACAAGGACCTCAAGAAAAACTAGCACTATTCTAGACCAAGTTGGCATGCAGGGGCAGGAGAGGACTTGGCTGCAACCAACATCTGCATAATGGAGAAGCTGGACAAGATGGCACTTGTGCATGTTTGTACTTCAGAGTGCCTGCTCTCTGTGCCCCAGGTGCTTTCCTAACAGCCAGGAGTAGTTGCATGCTGCGGCGTTTTCCTTACAAGTATCTTTTTCTTCTTTTTTAAAGCATTAACAGCCCAGATTTTTGCTGCAAAACCAAGGTCTGTTCTTATAATGATGGTGATCTTTTATTAGATGTCAATGAACCTTAGTACATTAGTGCAAGCACATTAGGCAAACATGCTACAATACTCTATCGTGGAGGAAAAAAAATATCCTGGCAATACATGTAACTAGGAGTTCCACCTTCTAAATTAATGCCAAAGTATGATAGATTACCAGTTCCTAATGATGTCCAACTACTGTACATGAACTCTCCCTCCAGTGGAATGACTAGCTTTACTTTGATGTTCTCTGAGGTCTACATTATCACTGGTAAACTCTCAGGCACTAAGCTCTCTGCTATTTAGAATCCCATTACCTGGAAAGCTACTAACTTGCACCCTACAGATCAAAGGTAGCACAAGTGAGGAGACACTGCAAGATTCTGCACTAATTTCTGAGCCATTTAGAAATACTTGATTGTGTTTACAATAGTTTAATATGAGTGTTTTAATGTATTCTGTATAAGTTGTTTTCAAGCTTGCTCCATGAAGGGTCTATCAATAAATTACACACTAATACATTTTAATAAATCAAGATGATGCAGACAGGCTGCAAAAGACCAAAATCAACACAATAAAACTGACATGGGCTAGTGTAATTAAAGTCTAGTATGTAGGTTTAAAAACTACTTACCAGAAAAGACCTTGGTTAACAGCCTCTTTTATTTGTTGGTTTGATTTGGTTTGGTTTGGCTTGGTTTGGTTTGGTTGAGATTGAGTCTTGCTCTGTAGTCCAGACAGCCCTGAACTTACTATGTAGCCTGGGCTGGCCTCAGTCTCACAGCAATCTTCCTACCTCAGCCTACCAATAGCAGCCTCTTTCTTAAAAAGCTATGGGGATATTGACTACCAACTCAGCAGTGTTCAGTGTTCTCTGACACACTCAATCCTATGCAAGACCATCACTTTAAAAAAAAAAAGCATCTAAATCAAGGAGGAAACAGTTTTACTCTCTACCTAGCTAGTCAGGCCAGGTCTACAGAGAACTGTGTTGGTTATGAGGGCCACATTTGAAAAGGAAATAATCTAAGGATGTTTCTTTTGGCAACTCCAGTGTAATCTTGTCTTAAAATAGCTGATGAATACCATATAGGAGAAACATTAAATTTAATCACATAACACCAGCATACAGAACTAGAAGTCATGGACACAGAGAACTTTCTATAATCAGAGTTGTCTAGACATTGAACTTGGGTGAGCTAGAGAGGGACAAACAAGGACCTATGGAATATGATAATGTCTATTTTTGACTGCTATTAGGTACTTAAGTCTTTCATTAGGGTTCTTCAACTGATCCACACACATTTTCACATACTCTTTTATATCTATGAATGATGTATTTTATACTGAAAAAATGACTAAGTTATTGGACATTGTAAGGATTAAGGAGAGGCTAGTGCCAGTAGGTGAAAGGATGGGCATAAGACCTTTGACATTCCTTCCACCTCCAAAAGTTCTACAAGTCTTTATACACATTACACCAAAGCTCTTCTAAAATGTTCTTAAAGCTACAGTTTTTGAATTAATTTGATGTGATATCTCACTACATTTTTCACTATAACCTTTACTGACATTTCGTAGACTATAGTCCGTATGTTCCTATTACGGTGATCATCATTTTTATTGTCTATTGTATAATGAAAAATAGATAAGACAATGCATCCATCTTCTCTGGATGAACAATGATATGAGCAATCATAAACAGAATATAGTAAGAGCTGGGTATGCAGAGTGAATAAATACAAAGAAAGTAAAAGGGTTATGTGGTAAGCAGGTCAAGGTTTCAGGTAGTGTAAGAGTAGTGAACAAATAACCAGGCCTTGGGAAACATATCCTAGATATATTAAGACTAGAAGCCAACCCTCTGCTCCAGTTAACTTCAGCAGGCTTCCTGGAAGAACTGAGCCTTGTATATGGATTTTAGCAGTCAAACATTTCACTAGGAAAATCTTTTCCTGTGATACCAGAAAAAAGAAAAAAAAAAGCCAAAACAGTTTAAGTGGTCATTTCCTCTTGCTAATCCTGTTAGCCCATTCCATTCCTTCATGTTTTCTCATTACCTTCTCAACTGTGCTGATCAGAGATGAGGGAACCAAGACCTAAAAAAGGGAAATGAGAGGAAGGGGTATTTGTGGACTGTGATAGACGTGGAATTCGGGACAGTCCTTGAGTCCCCCACTGATTGCTAAATAAACAGCCAAATTCTTTGGTCCTTCTGGCTAAACTGTAACTTTGGGCAAAGTTACTTCTGCTTTGGACTCACTTAACCTTTAATCTGGGGATCCCCAATCATGTTACCGACATTAATTCCTCTATCTTCACAACCACCAGAGAGTGATGGGAAAAATAAACCAAAACACAAGATCTTACCGGCTACTCTTGATCCATGTGGCAACATGCAAATAATATTTGGTCTAGGGTTATTTTTTATAATTATCTTCATTTTACTGAGGGGAAAACTAAATCACAAGTGGTATAAATATGTCGATTTCATATACACCTTTCAGTCTTTGACTTCATCAAAATTAGTAATATAAAGTATTTTTCTTCCTAGAAATTGTTATCATGGACATTTTGTAAAGGGAGAAACTGAAACATAACATGACTAAAACCCATCACTGCAAGCTCAGACTCACAAAATAGTGTCTAGGTGAGAAAACCAAGAGCCTCAACCCTCAGTAAAAAATTCTTTTTTCATTAGATTTCAAGTTTGAAACACTGAATCCACTCAAAGTTTGTGAAATTGTGTGGTAACTGCTGTCAAGTTGCAGTTCTTGATACCAAGAGTGGAGCAAAGTCTGAGGATGCAGCACGAATAATTATGACCCTTGACCTTTGCAAAGTGTTTCTTAGTTTACAAGCACTCCACAGTGATATTACAAACTGTCTTCACCTAGGACATAAGTAGTACTCCATTTTAGGTATTCGGACACTGGAACTTGGAGTTTAGTGGCTTGTCAAAGAACAGAGTTAACTATAGGCAAACCTAGGACTGAAACTTGTGTGTGTGTGTGTGTGTGCGTGCGTGCGTGCGTGCGTCTGTGTGTGTGTGTGTGTGTGTGTGTCTGTGTGTCTGTGTGTCTGTGTGTTGTGTATTACTGGGGATTGAGTATAGGGCTTTCACACTGAGCTACAACCCACATCTCCAGCATAGTTTTCATTTTTTATTTTGAGAGTCTAAATTTCTCAGGCTGGTCTTTTCAGCCTCCCAGGGCGTCAGGATTACACAAAGCTCAGCTCTTCTAAACCCAAGTTGGGTGACAACAAACTTTGGGGGAAAGATACTACCTGCTTTGTATTAGGGCACTTAGTCTGAGGGGAGCAGGGGCAGAGGGGAAGAAGTCACTCTTGTCAGCATCTCAGCAGATGAAAGCACAGAAGGACACTGTCAGTAGACATTTCAAACACTGGCACAGAACTGTCCTGGGCACTAAGGGGACTGTGGCTCTAACCCCTGAGAGCCTACAATCTAAGACAGACATACCAGGAAGGACAAATGTGAACATGACATACAGACGATAGAATAAGAACAGTCAACGACTACAAGAACAGACAGAAAAGGGTTTATAACATGCAAATGTCCAGTTAGGTTTGGGGTGTGCAAAATGTTATGTATATGAATGAAAATGAAAGTCATAAAGAAGCACTAGGGGGAAAACAGGCACACCTGGATCTAGGCCTTGCGGGGAGGGGCAATTTTAGGAGTTCCTTTTCTGTTTTGTTGTGTTTTGAAGCAGCAGTGGGATAGCTGGCAAGTAAGGTAAGAATACAACTGAGAGTGTGAAGTTGGGAAGAGAAACTTACCCTAGACATATGAAACAACTATAGATGAGTGGGAAGAAATAGGAGGGCAGCATCAATAGACCAAGCAACTGTGGAGCAAGTGAAATCCAAGAGCAATGGTGGCCTGTCCTGAATCTCAGACTGCCCAAGTGTTTCTACCCATGCTGCCACGTGTGTGCTCCACTTCAGGACACAGAGAATCTCCAAGTTGTGAAAAATCTGTTTGTAGCAGATGGAAAAGGCAATAGCGTTTGGTGAGGTAAGAAGTGGAAAGGATCTTTGAGTATGCTGGGCAAGAAGTCCCCAGCCATCCCAGTTTCCCCAGATCCTGGCATCACAGGAAAGGTTCCTAGCACATAGCTCATTCACCCAGAAGGAAGAGAAGTTCCAGTTTACTTTATCAGACCCCAATTTACCTTCTGAGTTTCAGGCCAGTGACTAGAGTTTTAGTGTAAATTTTATTATTGAGATACAAACATTTCTAAACGTATCAGACTCTAGCCAAGTAGAGAAACCTGTTTCTCTGTGTTGTGTTTACTCAAGTCATTCTTTGTGACTTTAAATTGTGAAACAGCACTAGACAGGCACTAGGCTGCTCCACTAGGCACTGGAGTGAGTAAAAAGCACATGCAGAAAGAATCTTTATCCTCCGATTCCTGCCTTTTGCAGAGCATCAGTGCTTGGATTTGACATGCTGGCTCTAACTATGCCCACTTAAGCTACTGGTCAAAAGGTTAGGCAGTTCAGATTTTCCCACTGCTCACTCCTAATTGTCCTAGTTTCTGTGTTACACAATTACTAAGATTTGCATAGGTAGTATGAGATTTTTGAGGATTCTTCTGATAATACTTTCTATGATTATTTTTGCCAATATTTATTCATCTGTCAGATTTACAATGTGTCATTTTCTGTCCTAACACTCGACATGCATTAACACATCTAATACAATGAGATATCTGCAGTCTCTATTATACTAGGTACCTATAGACACCTACAAATGTCCACATTCAATAAGGAGCCTCCAGCTATTTTGTTTAGATGGGTATGGAACTAACATAGCAAGACTAAGTAATTTAACCAAGGTAACAGTGTCAGGAGTTGGGCTTGTTAATGGTTAGAGGCTTGCCTAGCAAGTGTTAAGGCCCTCAGTTCAATTCCCAAGCACCACACAAAATTAGTTGGGCTTAGTGGCACACACCTGTAATTCCAGCACTCTGGGAGACTGAGCCAGGCAAACTGCCATGAGTTTGAAACCAGCCTGGGTTATGTAAGGAGTTCAGGGCCAGCCTGGACTACAGAGTGAGACCCCATCTCAAAAAAAAAAAAGTCCATAGTTAAAGGGCAAGGACCTACATATAATTCCTATCATTTAGCCAAACCCCAATATTTTGGCCTGTTCAAGCATGACACTGGCATTTCTTCCAGATACTACGCAGAGTATAGAGGATGTAGAAATGTTTCCCCACAGTCAAAGGTCTCATGGACTCTGCAGATACCAGTAATACTTTCTATAAATTTTATTCCTTTTACTCACCTACATAGTAGGATTTCCCAACTAGAAAAGACCTTACATCACCAATATTGTTGTCCCTTCTTTATGAACACATAAGGCAAGTATAGGCCACGGAAACCAACTTACAAGTCAATGTATCAACATTTAAAGAATGGTGAGCAGCATATCCAAAACAGGAACCCGATTTTTCTAACAACTGATGGTCCCATTTCCATGTTCTGCGTGGCAGAGAGGATGGAAAGGTGTTATTAGGGCAATGTACAAAATTTTGATCCTTTTGGCTCAAACTGATCTTCAATTCCTCAGTCTCTCATCTTCCCCCACCCTCCTTTTATTCCAAGTTGTTTAACCTTTACTGATTGTCGTCTCCAGAGTGGAAAGTACACGTGGACACCCCTTGAATTTACGAGGACAAAACAGCTGCTGCCTGAGGTCCTTTATCATTCATTACCAAGCCTTACAGGAAGAAAATAAACATGTTTCAGACGAAATATTTTAAGTGTTCAAGAAGAAACAAAAGTAAAAGGAAAGGAGAGATGCATTTCTAAGGGAGGGGAAGGACTTGCAAGCTGCTTGGATCTAGACAAATTAAAACTAAACGCAAGGTCGGAGACAGACACGGAGTCTGTCCCGCCGCCGGCTATTTACAGGGACCACATGCAAAGCTATGTGCTGCGGCGAAGACCCTGGCTTTCGTACGTGTGAAAAAGCCCTTCCTTAGCAGGTGGAAAGCGGCATCTCCCGGGCACCGTGAGGGCGCTCCTCTGCGGGGAAACGGGGCCGGGCCTCCGCAGAGCCGCAGCCCGTTCCGCGGGCTCTCCGGGGTCAGCTCGCGCGGACCAGGCCCAGCGCAGCCACCGCGCCGGGACCGGTAGGGCACGCGCTCGGCCGGGCGCCCACGCCGCCCGCCAGGGACGCCCGGCCGCCCAACCGAGCCGCCCCGCCCCGCCGCCGGGCGTGCGTGCCGTGCCCCCGCGGCGTGACGCGCGCGCCGAGAGGAGCGCGCAGGGGCGGAGCGCGGGCGGAAGTCGGCGTCTGCCAAGAGGAGAAAGGAAAAGAAGACGCGACTGGGTGCGGCGGGACGAGGCCGGGAGCCGGCGGAGGGCGCCGCCTCCTCCCCGCCCTCGCTCGGGGGATGGAAGTGACGACAGCAACATGCAAGGTCACTTCCTGCTGGGGTGGATGAGGAGGAGCCGGAGACGCCGTGGAGGAGACCGGACCTAAGACGGACCTCGCCGGGGAGAGGTGGGTCTCCGCCTCACCGTGGCCTCCGGGACCTCGGGGCCGGCCGCCTGGACCGCAGCGGGGCGGCGTCGCTCGGGTCGGAGCCGCCGCGAGGCGGAGCGCTTCAGCCAGGCCTCGCTCGGCGCGGCGCGGCGCGGCGCGGGGGGTGGGGAGGGAGGGGCCGCGTCTGAGGACGACGGGGACCCCGGGCAGCTGTCCCGCCGCGGCCCCACGGACGCCGGCTCGGGGAAGCCCGGCCGGAGCGAAGGGGTCGCGGCTCCGGCGGGAGTCCAGTACCCGGCGCTGCCTCGGTGGTCTGCTGCGCCAGGCTGTGTCTACCTCCGTCTCGGGGGAACGGCCGCGCTCTGAGGAAGAGCGGGGCTGAGGCTTGCAGAGTTGCGTCGAGTGGCCGTATTCAGATGGTGCCCTTAGTTAAGTGAATTTGTGAAAAGCCTGCAGAGGCGCCTCTGGCTCTTAGGCCATAGGGAGCTGTGGTATCGAGAGGGCCATCTCTGTCTCGGGTGTTGGACCTCGCAGGTGCTGGTGCAGAGGTGGTCCTTAGTAGGGTAAAGGCCTGGAGACCCGCCAAGCAAGCTTGAAGTTAGACCTGGGCAGCTTCCTGGGGCCGTGGGGAAATTAGTGTTTTTCCTCCCCTGTTGTCACGGAAATGAGAGGAAGCCCTGCCTCGACTCCGGTGCCTTGTGTATCGACTGTGTGTACTGTATCGGCGTCTGCCTTCTTCCTTTGGGCTGTTTACTTCTTTCGCTTCTGGTGGTTTTACAAACCGAAACTAACTGATCTTCTGAATGTGCATGGTGAGAAAGAAAATTCAATGGACCTAGCAGGAATCCTAGGTTAGTTGACATTTCCGAGATTAGGAATTTGTCCCCACCCCACCCTGGGGCCACTAAGGCACTGCATTCCATCCAGACTCTGGCAGTGTGGGTGCTGAGAGAGTACCGTCCACCCTGGAGTAGTTCTGCCCTCTCCTGCCCCCATCACCCTCTAGTAGTTACGTGCACATCTTTGCTGAAAGACTCACTGACCCAAAGCTGCTTGCTGCTGGGATATCTGTTGAGGAACCATAAATCTAAATTCAGGTCATAGCAGGACTCTGTCCCATTCATTGTCCCAAAGGACCCCAAAAAATGCTCCTGTCCCTCACCTCATTTAAGGGGTAACATTTAAATTTTTCCTTACAAAAAGGTGCATGTGTTGTATGGCATGACCATGTCTATGCTGTGTTTATTTGCTGTACCCCAATGTCTTTTCAAGGGGGAGCACATTCTGACTGGGAATTTTCCATCTCCCATCTCACATAATTCAATAAAAAGAAATCACATGTTCCTTCTTGAGTGGGAGTCAGTTTTTTTCCCCCCTCCTTTCTTGAAACTGGTACATCTGGGTGAACTTGGGCTTGTGTATCTTGGCACCTGGGTCTATCTGGTAAGGGAAGACAAACTGTTTGACTTGTTTTGGCTGCTTTTTTGTACCTGTTTCTCTGTACTCTTCCTTTTTTTTTTTTTAACATTTGAAGGGTTGGTCAGGAGGAAGAAAGCAAATATTAAAAGCAGTGTTTACACTTTGTGGTTTAAAGTCAGGTGAGAGATAATTATGGCTTTGAATCTGATGGATGACCTGAGGACCATAATTTGATGACTTGAGGATTAGCAGTTTGGAGGTGACATATTTGAGAGAGGGCTGTATAAGGAAGGAAAGATGAGTAAAGGAAGTCTGGGAAATGTTATGCCAGAACACCTTGGGAGGATAATGACTAAATAGCATTTTAAAGTAATTGTGTGGCTTGTATCTCTCTGCAGGAGGGTGAAAATGAAAGCAGGCTGTAGCATCGTGGAAAAGCCAGAAGGAGGTGGAGGTGAGCAAAAGTTAATCATCTCTGATGTGCCTGGAATGTCCCTCCATGGTTCCTGTTCTCTCCACTTGGGCTTTGTTCACAAATGCAAGACCATAACTGGGTGGATCTTGCTAGGGCAGTTGTAGGCTTGTTTCTCATGGATGTGTGTTTGACATGTCTGGTCAACACACCTTTGTCTCGTGTTAGAGACTCTTTCCTGTTAGAGACATAGTTCAAACCTTTTGGGGGGGGGGGGGTGGTTAAGAGTTTTCAGCTATACTTTTCTAAAACATTTGTCTTACCACTTTTGTTCTCTTTGGAATTTTCATGCTTTGTAGAAAGGAGTGAGGACTGGGAATGTTTGTTAATTGTAGAGCATTTGCCTAACATGAGTGAAGGTATGGGTTCAGTCCCAAAATCACAAAATAGAGGCAGATTTAATTATTTATGAAAGGGTGAGAGATTATAGATGCCTAGGTGCCAGTGCCCAACTCTGTCAGTCATTGATTGCCACAAGGATAGGTTAACTTCTTCACCCTTTCTTTCCCCTCTTGTGGTTAGCCCAGCTGATTAAAAGGGCATTTATGGCATGTTTGCAAAACATTCTAGAGATTTTAAGCCGTGGAATGTGAAATTGAGAGTGCTGGTATGTATGTACCTACCTCCTGACTCCTTTGATCTTGCCCTTTTCACATTAAAGGATATCAGTTTCCCGATTGGGCCTATAAAACAGAGTCGTCCCCAGGCTCCCGGCAGATCCAGCTGTGGCACTTCATTCTGGAGCTGCTGCAGAAGGAAGAGTTCCGCCATGTCATTGCCTGGCAGCAGGGAGAGTACGGGGAGTTTGTCATCAAGGATCCAGATGAGGTGGCCCGCCTCTGGGGCCGCAGGAAATGCAAACCACAGATGAATTATGACAAGTTGAGCCGGGCCCTCAGGTGAGAGAAAGGCTTCCCAAAGCTTTAGTGTTAGCAGATTGAAAGAAAACTGCAGTTTGGTGAATGTTAGATAAATAGGGCGTCAGGTGATAAGAGACAGCACTATCTTAGCACATAATGTGTAGTTTAAAGTGGGAGTTGAAGATCCAAGTAGCACAGGCACAGGAGGAGAAAAGGCATATCTTTGTTTTTATGTAGGAGGGAATTCCAGTGTAGCTGGCACTGGGTCCTGACAGACAGCCGATTCTGTTCTGTGGGAGGTGAAAGTGCATGGTGAAATATGGTTTGGCACTCATTTATAATCCAGAGGATTCATGTAAACTTCCCTATTGAGGTTTATTAGAATGCCTCTTATTTGGACTTTCCTGGGAAAAACTAGAGGGGGTAAAGCAAGGAGGAGAGCTTGCAGAGTGGTGCCAACTGAGCTACGCAGGAACTCTGGACTTTCTTGTCCAGAAATTGCTCCAGCATATCTAAAGATGGGTCATTGTAAGTTTCTCAGGTTCTCTGTTCCCCTTTTCAGTCTTTAAATTTCTTAACCCTTATTTCATGAGGGACTAGTGGACATATTTATGACCAAGGCCACTTAATAGAAGCCAGGCTACAAGTTCCAGGTACATCACAGTTGCCTGCCCTTTTTCATTCTCAGTAATCATTAATGTAAAACCTGAAGTATTTTGCTGCAGCCTTCAAAATCTCTGAGTCTTTGACAGTGAAGCAGGCCAAGCTGCCTGCTCTTCTCCAGATCAGTATATGCCATTGTCTCACCAGCCACCATAAAAGGGTTGTACATTCCTTTGTGCTTTGCGCATCAGGTCTCCCAAAAGGCTTGCCCTGCCTCTACCTGGGCAAGACAGAAACTAGGTAGTTAGTGTTAGAGAGTGGAACAGGAAGAAGGTAGACTACAAAGTGGAAATTGTAGGGAAATGGAGAAGAAAATTAGAGCTGGGCTGAGATTTTAAAAGTGAATAATATGTGTAGAGCTGTAACCAGAAACTCAATTGAGTAAGAAAAGTAAGCTCTTAGGTCTCCCAGCCCTTACCTGGGGATAGGCTGCAAAGAATGATACTATGTTTGTAAGTAATTCTTAAAGTAGAATTGTTGGTGGGGCTAGTGGAATGGCTGAGCGGTTAAAGTACTTGAAGTCAAGTCTCAGTACCCGAGTTCAATCCCCCTGCACCACATAAGCTGGGCATGGTAGTGCACCCTGTAATCCCAGGCTGAGGCAGGAGGATTACCGAGAGTCCAAATCCAGCCTGAGCTCCATAGTAAGTTCAGGACCAGCCTGGGCTACAGAGCAAGACACGGCCTCAAAAAAAAAAAAAAAAAATTATTGGTCTCTATGATAGATCATGATGGATATATTATAAAAGCTATCAATAGTTAGATAAGCTGATGTACATTTCTGTTTTTACAGATACTATTATAATAAGAGGATCCTTCATAAAACAAAAGGGAAAAGATTCACTTACAAATTTAACTTCAACAAACTGGTGATGCCCAACTATCCATTCATCAACATCCGATCAAGCGGTAAGATACAAATTCCTTTAGGAGTGAAGTTTGAATTAAAGTACTTTTAGTGGGAGTTTGAATTAAAGTAATTTTAATGGGCTGAAGGTACAGCTCAGTTATAGAATGCATTGCATTTATTCCCTGGGTTCAATTTCTAGCACCAAAAAACAAAATAATTAGCTCATTGTCGTGGCACATGCCTCTAAAACTTAATACAGCACTCTAGGAAGTTGAAGCAGGATAATCTCAAGTTTGAGCTCAACCAGCACAACTTAGTGAGACCTGGTCTTAAAATTTTAAAAATTGCCCCTTCTCCTGCTTGCAGGGGAGTTCCTGCTTCTTACCTTACTTTCCCCTTTATACTTCTCCCGATGAATTTGCTTTCTATTTCCCTTCCCAGAAGAATTGTTTTTGAAAAAAGAAAGGCTAGCAGTGTAGCAGTACTTTGAGTCCTTGCCTGACAAGTGCAAAGCCCTGGGTTTGATTCCCCAGCACCAGTAAGCCGAGTGTTGTGGCATACACTGTAATCCCAGCTCTCAGGAGGCTAAGGCAGGAGGATTGCTGGAGTTACATATATGGAGTTCTGGGCCACCCTAGACTACAGAGCTAGATCTTGTCTCAAATAAATTAATATATATAATTTTAACAGATAGTGGAAGTCCCTGGGTTGAGTCTTCAGAATCTCACACACTAGGAAAACAACAAACAAAACCAAGGCATGCCTAGAAACGCTAAAGTATTGTGACCTTGCTCTGCCTCTGTGTTCTTCCTCCACTCTCCCTGTTTATCTCATAAAGGGCGCTCCTCTTTGGTACCAAGGTAGATTTGTTTGGTTTATTTACTTGTTTCCCTTTTCTGCATATTATTTATAATCTTCTAGATTTTTTTTTTTGGCTGTCCTTTTTGGGAATGATGTTCTATAGTTTTGTGTTGATTTTAAGTTAAGCACTGAGTTTTAACACCCTGCCCAAAGGTTCTTCATAGACAAGAACCTGTTTCTACAAACACTTCCGATTTTCTATGAAACTACCAAAGCTGTCCTTTATCAAGTGAATATCATCAAAACCACAGCATCCTTGATCACAGAAGGGAAAGATGGTTCACATGTTTGCTGTGACGAGTAACATCTTTGATGTATACCAGCAACTCCTTAGAGAACAAGACTGGAGTTTCTTAGCCATGTCTCCTTTAAAGTGTGGTGGCAGACCTCTCTAGACTCAGACTGTAGTTTTTCCTCACAGCCCCTCGCAGTGGCTCTGGATCTGCCTCATTCCTCTCACATAAGACAGTCACTTATGTTTGCTGTTTTTTTTTTTTTAAGATACAGGTTATTTCCCTGTTTTAAAAAAATATAGATTGTATTTCATGTTTTCTTTATATCCTTGTGTGTTAAAGCAAAGATGATCATGGTTCTGTAGTCACACAACTTCTCCAAGAAAAGTTGGAATAAACCTGAAAAATTAGAGCAGGGGGTGTGGTTGAGAGAATATAATGCTAAGATCCATTGCAGATATGTAATTACTGCACACAACAAGTTAGGGCAGTTTCAGCTTGACTCTGCTATCGTCACAGTTCCATCTCTCCTTCTGTGACCACTCCCTCCTGTCCCTGGGGCATGCATTTAAAAAAAAAAGTAGTATTGGAATGCATTTCTCTAATTACAACCTGTTTTCTTTCCTTGTGCCTGAGGGAGCAGCATTAGGAAATCAGACCTGTTCTAACCACTGGAATCTTGTTTCCTCTATTTTTCACTCTTGCCCTTTCTCTTTGTGCCTAGAAGAATTGGGACTTTAGGTGGATTTACCAGAACTCTTGAAAAGTGTGTTGGTGTTTATACCCCTCACTGCACACATGCTTCATGGTCTTGTCCTTCTGTCTTTGATGCTTTTTTTTCCCCAAGTGAAAATTCACACGTCTAGCCATTTAGAAACCTAAAGTGGTGGAGTGTCAGTTGGTCCCTGCAATAATGGGATTTTTTTTTTTTTTTTTTTTTTTTTTTGAGACAGGGTCTCGCTCTGTGGTCCAGGCTGGTCCTGAATTCACTTCAGAGCCCAGACTGGCCTTGGACGCACGACAATCCTCCTTTCTCAGCCTGTCGAGTGCTGGGATTACAGGCATGCGCCACCACGCCCAGCTTAGGTGGTGGTGGGGAATCGAACTCGGGTACTTAGCTCTTGGCTTAGCGCCTGCTCAAGCGCTTTAACCACTGAGCCATTCCTCCAGCCCCTGGGATTTTTCTAGGGTAAAGAAATCTAGACTTGTTTTGTGAAGACTCTGGTCTTAAACTTGCATTTGTGGTTTTGATGTACCTGTTCTGCCCAAAAGCAGTGAACCAACATTGATCCTAAACCTCCCCCAGATCCTAGTCAGAGTGTCACAGGGATAGCAAAGCTGCACATGTCTTACACATACTGTGCGCTGCTTGTATTTTCAGAGCAGACAGCTGCAAGAACTAGCGTCACTTATAGACAACTTTTACCCACCTAGGCCACATGTTGCTTAAGGTTAACATTATAATGAGCAAGAATGTGACATTTAATGAACATCTGCTTAATTAAGGTACTTTTGCTTAATATTGGCAAATTACCTATTGGCAAAGTATAGGTCTTAGTGCCCACATTTCACAAACAATGAAATTAAGGGTGAAGACTACAAAATCAAAGACTGATCAGAGTAGGTTGAATAGTTACTCATCGAGTAGTTTCTCAGGAGACACCTCTAGAGATACTGAACTGTTAAAATCTAGTTCTTAATAGATCTTACCTTTCAGACCCTTAATTGGGATTCAGTCATTGGCTCAGCATATGTGTGAAGCTCTTAGAGACATTAGAAAAAAGTTGATGGAATGTTTTCCTCATACTACTTAGACATTGGAGGAAAGATGCAGTATACTAGGTTTAATTCAATGTAAAGTGTGCTAAATGCTCAAAGAAATAGAGTTGTACAGATACAGTTTCTCCAGGCCAAAGAGATCCTGTCTATAAGGTGAGTTAATTGTAATTCTTTTGGTCTGTGTGTCTTTTTTTTAAAGAAAGGCTAATTATAAATAATGCAGTAGCCGTATCATATCTACATAGTACATCAAAATGGTAAATAAACGCTTCTCCTTCTCCGTAATCCTGTTGTTAACAATTTATGGTAAAACACCATAGTAGTGTTAAAGGTACATAGATTATCTCATTTTTATTATTAAAAGCATTCTGTAAGATACACTAGTAAAGTTATTTTAATGTTTATTTACATTTGTATAAGAAATATTGGAAAGATACAGTGGATGCTAGTAAAAATATGATTACGTCTTAGTGAATAGGGCCAGGACAGACAGTTCAGGGACAGGCTTGCAACCTCCTAGTGTATGCCTCCCTAATCCCACACATCCTTGTTTCAGTTTTTAAATTTTTGTTTCAGAAAATTTACACAGAAAAATTGGATTACAAACAGTGAACGCCCTCATATCCTTCATGTAGAGTCACTAATGGTTAACGTTTTTGCCACATTCGTTTTATCTCTTTATATATACTTTTTAAATCTTTTGAGAGTAAGTTGTAGACATCATGGCACTTCACTCATACGTATTTCAGTTGTATCTCCCAGGAACAAGGACATTCTTTTCCATAACCACAATACATTACTACACCCATACTGTTACCTACTATGTGATCTGTATGTGATGCATGCCTAAGTTTTGATCTTTGAGTCATGATTAAGGTAAAATCTATTTTAACAATTACATCCAACTTGCTATGTGCTGACACTGTTCCAAGGGCTTCATAAATGTAACTGTTACTCTTTTTAAAATTAGATTTGGTCTTGTTACTTATTTTACAGTTAAGAAAACTGAGGCACAGAGGTAACTTGTCCAGAAGCACACATCTAGAACCTAGTCAGAAGACCTTCTTACCTCTATTTTTACCAGAGGGTGAACAAAAGTTACTGTTTGTAACTTGTACTGGATATAAGGTAGAAAGTGTCAGCATTGAGATTCACACCAGGTTTTCCAATCATATCACTTGAATCTCACGGTGACTTCAAGGAAGATGGCAAACTTTCTCCAGGAAAAATCTTAAATTTGATATTTTAACATATAACATAAAAATGAGGTAGTTACAGCTAATCATAGAGATGAAGCCAAAATGTTGCCGTTCCTACTTTGTTGTTGTATCACCTTCCTTTGCCCAGGTAAATGTGTTTGGCAAATGCTACAAATTAGTTCTGTAGGTATTCACTATATGCCCTTTAGTCTGTGTGAGGTACCTTTAATGAGGAAAAAAAAAAATACTAGCTTGGCTTAACCGGTTGCCTAAATTGCTTATGAGAAAAGACTTTACTCTCCACATTACATCTACAGCTTGTTTTGTTCTTCAAAATGCATTCAAGATGGTTTTTGCTTTTGACTAGATATAATCCTTATATGAAGTCAAAACCCAAAAGAATCAAAAGGGGTAGAATTTTAGTCACTGTAATAATTTGAGAAAAGATACACTTCTGGCCTGGTACAGTTGGTTCTACTCAGTTTGTGTGTAGAACCATCTGTATGTTTTTCCCAGGTGAGAGAGAATCAGGGGACTTTTTTGTTTTTGTTTTGTTGTTTCCTTTAAGCATTCTGCAAAGGAGTCTCCTGTGGAACATGAGTTTAGGAAGTACCTCTCTGACACCGAGATAGTCACACGTACCTAGAAAGGGAAATCTTAAACATACCAGCTGAGTCTAGAGTCATTTCTGAAGATATCTCTGATATCAAGAATAGAACAGCCAATAGGGAGCAGTTCCAAACCTTACTATGTCTTAGGCCTTTTTGTTCTTCTCCTGGACCACCTTTCACTGATTTTGTTCCTCCTGCTCCTCCTCCTCTTCCTCCTCCTCCTCCTCCTCCTCCTCCTCCTCCTCCTTCTCCTCCTCCTCCTCCTCCTTCTTCCTTTTTGCCTTCTCCTCTGTGCCTCAGTGTAAAGGGCTCGCTGACAACATCACAGATGCACTGGCGCCTTCCAGGAGCCCATGGTGCCCCTGAGGCCTCAGGTGGCATACCTTTAGAGGAAGTTGGGAACTTATGGGCCTGTCAAGCTCATGTTAGCACAATGTTAGTTTTCCCTCAGAGCTTGAAATTTCAGTAGTTGAATTTGGGAGAGGGAATAATAAGTTCTAGATTTTCTCATAGCCTTAATGGTTTAAAGCAGAATAGGGATGGAGATCACAGCATAAGATTTACTAGAGAAGTATAAATTTAGATTAAAAAGCATTTGAATCTCTGAGGTAATTATTATGTATCAAAAATAATAAAAAGGGCAAACCATAGGAACTTGCCCTAACAAGTTTAGTTTAGCCTTTTCTTTTTTATTACTGTTTTCAATAAAATAGATCTTATTCATGTCCATATATGTGAGGAACAGGGTCTTTGGGTGTTTAATGCATTGCTTTAATGCTATTTCCAGTTCTGTTTGTTTCTTTATTTGGTTTGTTTTCTTTGTGGTGTGACCAAAATTATGAAAGTAAGGAAAGACTATTCACAGGGCTGAAAATTGTTTCAGTTGTTACTGAGGATAAGGCTCTTGTACCCATGCATTCATTCACCTAAAATTTTTGAGCAGCTACGAATGGTTGAAGCCTGAACTCTTGAGAATACATAAGTGAACAACAGGAAATCCCTGCCTTGTGATTTATGTTTTAGAATATCCATAAACAAGTGATAACTGTAAGCAGTAATAAACATTGTGGCAACAAGGTAGGAAACGAGAAAGGTAGCAACTAAATTGAATAGAAGAAACTGATAAGTAGTTACTAGGAAGCTGGGTACTGTGAGATACAGTCCAGTTGGAATGTTTGTTTCTTGTTGCCTTTAAGTAGTACATAAGTAAAAGTGATGGTAGTGAGTGATCAGACCACCAATGCAGCCTTTTGTCTTTTGCACTGTCACAGGTGTGGTTCCTCAGAGTGCTCCACCAGTGCCAACCGCATCTTCCCGCTTCCATTTTCCGCCTCTGGACACCCATTCTCCAACCAATGATGTGCAGCCAGGGCGGTTCTCTACTACCTGCTTGACTTCCTCTGGCCAGGAGTCAAGTAATGGCACTGATAGAAAAGTGGAACTTTCGGAGCTGGAGGATGGCTCCGCCACTGACTGGCGCCGGGGCGTGGATCTCATGTCCTCCCGTAATGCAGCCGGTGGAGGTGGGATTGGCCACCAGAAACGCAAGCCTGACATAATGCTTCCTCTGTTTACTAGGCCAGGGATGTACCCAGACCCCCACAGTCCCTTTGCTGTCTCTCCCATCCCTGGCCGTGGAGGTGTCCTTAATGTTCCCATTTCACCAGCCCTTTCCCTGACTCCGACCATCTTCTCCTATAGCCCTTCACCAGGCCTGAGCCCCTTCACCAGCAGCAGTTGCTTCTCCTTCAACCCAGAGGAAATGAAACACTACCTTCATTCTCAAGCCTGTTCTGTATTCAACTACCACCTGAGTCCTCGGACTTTCCCCCGTTACCCAGGGCTCATGGTCCCACCGCTGCAGTGCCAAATGCATCCTGAGGAGTCAGCTCAGTTTTCTATCAAGTTGCAGCCCCCACCTGTTGGGCGCAAGAACCGGGAGAGGGTGGAGAGCAGTGAGGAGCCCACACCTATCCCTGCATCCACCCTAGCTCCTGTTCCCCCGCGAATTAAGGTGGAGCCTACCTCTGCCCCCTCTGAGAAGGATCCCGAGAGCACCAGGCAGTCATCCCAGGAGAAAGAGGAGCACTCTCAGGAAGAGGGTGCTGAGCTGAGCGGGACTGTAGAAGAGGGGAAAGGCAGCGTCTTTGCCCGTCCTGCTGCCCCACCTGCCTGGTCCTCTGTGCCTGTTAGCACCCCAATTGAAGAACCCCTCGAGGTGACTGAAGACAGTGAGGACAGGTCTGGCAAAGAGCCCAGTGCTCCTGAGAAGAAAGAAGATGCTCTGATGCCTCCCAAGCTTCGGTTGAAGCGGCGCTGGAACGATGACCCTGAAGCACGGGGGCTGAATAAGAATGGCAAGTTCTTCTGGAGTGGGTCAGGACCCCAGGGCCTGGCAACAGCAGCTGCTGATGCATAGAACTGTGGATGTGTTGGGAGTTGTTTATATTATAATCAAATACACACATGTATTTATGTAGCAAGATTTTGGGGGGAGGGGGGTGGGAGTTAGACTGGTTTGATCATTCTGGGGCATAGACTTACACCTTTATGTTGGGGATGGGATAGCTGTCTTCTGTTGTAAATTAGGTGGGATATGAATAGGTTTATTTCCTGGTGAGTAGGACACAGGGAGGATCCTGAACTGAAGAGGAAGGAACCTGTTTCCTGTTTGAGGCTTAACACTTCCTGACAAGGATACTTTAGAGAGCCTGGGTACTTTCTTGACCTGCAGTTGTGCAGGTTTCAAACTTCTTTTGTATTTATATGTGAAAAAGCCATTAATGAGTTTATTTTGCTCTGAGAGAGATATATAAAAGGGAAAAGGTCATGGCGGGGAGGTTGAATAGTGAAAGACTATTAATACATTTTTCCTGAAATGATTCTTACAATTATTTCAGGGGTGGAATAAGAGTATCTGTTTCACATGAGCAGGGAAATGTTCAGATGTTGGTCTTGTTTCCTTTTTGTTGTCTTTTATTGTTGTTTGGCCTTCCCCCCCCCCCCCTTTTTAAAAATTGTTTTCATTTTGCCAGTTAGAGTGCGGTGGGAAGGTGCAAAAGCTGCATATTCCTGGGACTTCTCACCTACTTCACCTACTTAAGCCATGATAAGTTGTAAACTCTTATTCAGGGAAAGAAAGAAGAGGGCAGGAGGAAGTAACCCAATGCCTTTAAAAACAGTACAAATGAAAATCACTTTTCCTTTTCCGTTGTGGGTTTGGGGAGCCAAACCGAAGTGTGACTGAGCAGGCTCAGTGAGAGGCAGGACAGCATTGCGGGAGCTGTCTTTCCATCGTGTCTGGTTCTTTAAAGTCGAGCCTTAATTGCAGACATACTTTGAGATGAAACGGGTCTGCCAGCATCAACCTGTAAGAACATGGACAGCTTTGCAGATGGTCCAGGAGGTACTGAGGTGTGGTTTAATTTCTGGCTGACCTTGAGCCGTTCCCTCTTGATCTTACTGGGACAGCTAGCAAAAAGGCAGGATTGTGTGTGCCGTGGGCAGGTGATGCCTGGAAACACAGAAGGTAGCCTGGGGGAACAAGTGAATGTCGCTGAGACTGAATGAAGAGGTAGAAAAAAGAAGGCAACCAGACGCCAAGAGACCTGGCAAGAGTTAAAGTAGTGGTGGTGTCTTGTGCTGTCATTCTTTTCATCCCCGTTGGCCCAGATTGTTCCTCATCAGTTGATTATCTTGCATGAGACTCCAGTTCATTCCTAGACAGTGAGAAATTATTTCTTTATGGAAAAATCTCTTCTAACAAGTTCACAGGAATGGGAAAGAGTTGATTTTATGTCAAGCAGAGAGAAAGCAGCAGCCCCCACCCTACATGTGTGCACATATGCCTATGTAGTATATCTAAACACCTGGCTGTCACTCAGATCCACATAGCAGCAGGGAAAAAAAGTAATTCAATATCTGTTGTAGGCAGAGGGTGGTGTCGGTACTAAAATTTCTGACTCCCCCTAAGCCTTAGAGAGCTCTGTATACCATGTAATATTTGAAGTTTGCTCTTTAATGGAGGATTTTGTTTTTGTTTCTTGAAACTGGAGTACCAGCTCGAAAGTGAACACAGGTAAGAGGGACAGTAGACAGCTGAGACCATCGTGCTACTTCTTGGCAAGTATCCTCCCCCTTGCTTGATCCAGATTCCATGAGTGACTCAACTTGCCCCAGGAAAGCAACTGAAAGTGGTCCCTAAAGACTCAGGCTTGGATCAGGCTGCACAGTGCTCCCCACTTAGGCTGCTTTTGGTGGTTGTGTCTTTACGAGTTTTCTTTTCTGTACCTGACTTACCTCTGAATCAGATAGCAAGCCTGGCAGGTGAAAGAGGGCTCTCTGCTTGGCATTGCCTGATCTAACCAGGGCGGCCAGCTGGCCACCCACTGCCCTCTACAGTGGAGGGCCAGCAGGTGTCGGTATGAACTCAGGAATAGAAACACGAGGCCTTTAAAATAAGAAAGGGAGGGAAACCCATGATGCATACCTGTAACCCCCTAGAACCCAAGTGCCAGAATTAATTCCTAGATGCTGCTTCTGTTTGAACAAAAAGTCAGTGCTTTTACACTTGAAAAAAAAAAATGGTTAATTCCTTGAAAAATGTTTTTTGACGTTTAAGAACTTGTTTGGTTTGTAACTTTTCTTTGATTGCCATTCCACCAGTAAGTGTTGGTTGCTTGCACTGCACAGTAGGGTTGGGGTTGGGAAGAGTGTCACATAGCTGAGCTTGGGCTTCCTTGGGAAGCAAACTGGGGAATGTGAGGTCCTTGATACATCCTGGGGCAAAGCCCACTCCTGGCAGCACCTGTCACCTGCCTGCACAAACCCAGGCCTTTCTCTTACATGAGCAGCTCCTTGCTGTGCAACAGCAGGGGGGAATTGGGGCAAAAAAAGGACCTGTTTTGTCTCCCCAGTTTTCCAGATTTTGCTGTGCCAAATATTTAATACTCTACAAACATAGATCCTTTGAAATACAATTAATCATGAACTTGTTCCTATAAACAGGTGGCTTTTTTAGCTATAGAAAACGGTAGAAATCTCTTCACAGCATCCAGCGCTGCTGAGCTCATCTTTTTCCTAAAGAATGGGTAGGAGTGAGATACAAACAGCTCACCCAGGCTATTCACCCTAATTGTCAAACTGTACTGCATTAAACCCGTCACTAGTACAAGAGATTACTGTACCCTAGTGACCCATGGGCCAAGAAACTTTCAGAAGCATTAAAAAATCAGTTGAAATGCCCTTTGTCACAAAGTGGTTAGTCAGTTGGCTGTTTTGTTCCTTGTTTATTTATTCCATAATTATGTTTGTGCTTTTTGTTTTGTAAACAGTAATGGAACATACAGTTTTATGTTTAGAAAGAAAACTTTGATTCATTCTTTAAGGAACTGTTCCATTTTTAGTTCTTGGAGGGGAGGGAGTTGCCATTTGACTTGTTTTAAAATATTTAGGCATTCTTTGAATTATAAAATTGTGATGCAGGGATTTGTGAGACAGACATTCATATGTGAAAAATGACTTCATTAGTTACCCGCTTAAGTGTGTATATGTATATAAAATGTAAGTAATCTTAACTCCATTGTGCAGTGCCTTTTAGATGTTCCGCTTTCTATAAAGTCTTCAAAATTTTGCATATATATTATATATATGATGTAATGTTATAGAAATATATGTATAATATACATATTTTTTCCAGGGGTATATGATAGCTCTGTATTTTGTTATGGAAGTTGAAAGAAAAAAGTATTTTACCTCAGAAATTGAAATTAAATAAAAAAGTACTTTTAAGTAATGTTTGCTGAGTTTTGGTTTTTGTCATCTGTCATACACTGTGCCTGGGTGGCCAAGCTGTGGAGTATGCTGGTCTGTGCTGTTTCCCCACCCCCACCTGTTTCTTTCTGCTGCACCAATAGCAGTGCAGTGAGGAGCAGGTCTCTTAATAGTTTTGGAGTTTGTCCGTTTATTTGAGTGAATAACTGCTTCCTGGTAAAAGAAACAGAAGCCAGGAGTGCAAGATGCAGGGGATTTCTGTCTCAGAATTGTATGGATTCACCAGGAGCATGTGGCAAAGCCAATCTCAGAAGACCACAGATCGCATGAATCTCTATGTGCAGTATCCAAGATAGGCAGGTCCATAAGGACCAGACGAGTGGTTGCCAGGGCAAGGGGAGAGGTGCTAATAATGGGTCAGCTTTTCAAGGTAATTAAAATGTTCTGGATTTAGATGATAACTGTACTACTTGAGTATAACAAAACACGAGTTTCAGTCACTGAACATCCTAGTATGTGGATTACAACAAGAAAATTATTTTAGTGGTTGGGTTTTCTTATGTTTGCTTTTGTTAAAGTAGTTTGTTTTGTGCATGACAAGGACATTCTAGGGAGAAACTTAGTATTTCCCAGTAGAAGACAGGAACCTAGAGACAAGGAGGAAAATATTTTTATTGTTTATTTTTAGTACTGGGAATTGACTTCAAGGCCTTTGCACTGAATTACATCCTGTCCCTTCGGTGTTACACTTTGAGAAGTAACTTGTTCAGTCTCTAAAATGCCCACGTGTGAACTCAAATACGGCTAGTCATCTCATTTACCTATGAGAGGTAGGGCAGAGACTGAAAATTCCAGTGTGCCACTGTTAACTTTGACTTCTTCCAAAGGTGGTAAGTTCAGAAACAGAGTAATTGAGTAGCAAAGGGTGCCGGTGAACAGGCACATGTAGTAAGGGTCTTAGAAGCCTGAAGAGTTTGGAATGGCAGTGGCCAACCATTTCCAGTATTTGAGACCAATGAGGAACTTTTCTGTCAAAGTAATTCCTACTCAAGAAGGCTCAGCCCCCTTAGGAAAAGTAAAGTCAACTGGTCAACTGTTTGGGAAGCCAGAAATAGGCCATCCTCAAAGGGAAACCAATGTTAGGAACAAGCTTGGACATAGTTGTGAGATCAGCATTACAGGCAACAAGCTTTACCAGCATAAGCTGATTATTCAGTATTTAGAATTGGATGGTGAGAATTGAAATTCTGAACTAGAGGGATGGTAAGCAGGAGAGAAGAAAGTGAAGGGAGAAGCAGGTGACAACAGTTGGGAGCAGTGAGAGGAAGGCTGGGAAAGAAGCCTCTGCTCCTTTGATGATTAACAGAGATAAGGCCTGCAACACTCTCTATTGCTTCCCTGGCATAGTCTTAAATATCTCTGGGAAGGTCTTTCATAGTCTGGCCTCTGTTTCTCATTGTAACCTTCTCATCCTCCACCACAGAGGTATGGACACACTCCCACCCAACCCAAACACTAAGCTGCAACCCTAACAACCAGTGCTGGGGGTATAAAGGGGTTACTTATATTAACTCAGTCCTCATGACACCACTCTGAAGTAGATGCTGTTCATCCCTTTCTAGGAAGAGAATCATCGAGTGTCAGAGACCACTTACATGGTAGGGCCAGTACCGTACTCTCAACCTGTCTGCTAGAGGCCTCATCCGTGCTGCGCCCCTGATCTAGTCTGCCCTCCCCTGCCTGAACACCCTTTATTTCTCTGCTTCTCCTGGCTGGTATTTCCCTCTTCGGAATTCAATGCAGATATCAGTGCCTCCAGGGTCCTTTCCTGATAGGAGAGGGGCACCCTTCTGTGTCCCAGGTAGCCCACATTTCCCTCTCACAGCCTTCTCTACACGGTGCTGTCATTGCCCAGAGGTCTGACTCCTCACCAGGAGATCAAATGACAGGGTCTGCCAGGCAGCCTGAGGCAGGAGGGTTGCAATTTCAACCTGACCCTGGGCAACTTAGCAACCTAGCAAGCCTCTGTTTCAACATCAAAAATAAAAATTGGCTGAGGATATAGCTTAGAGTGAAGGCGGTAGGCTCAATCCTCAATACCACCAAAAGAAACAAAAGAAGAAAGAACAAATGGACAAACCAGCATGGGACCCAATTCATCTCCCTCTCCCCGGTGCCCAGTACATTGCCTGAGGCCTAAAGATGCTTGACAAATGCTGTGTAAACAACAAGAAACTTATAGGATATTTAACCGCCGGGATTAAAGGTGCATGTTTTGAACATGAAGACTGGCAGAGGATGAGGAGAAAGTGACCTGCGGGTGTATAATGTGAGATCTAGCTTCCAGGCCTCAGAGTATGGTCGCCTGCCAAAGGAGCTAAGCCCCACAGCCCTTTCTAGCAGGGCACTCTCTCACTGGGGATCCTCCTTCAGCCACCCCTACCTCTCCTCTCTCTCCTGGCTCTCTCCTCTGTCTACAACTGTACTCGCTCCAGCCTACCTGCCTGACCTAAAGGACCCACAGGACGTGCTTGAGGAGTGTTGTCTTTACTCAGAATGTGGGCAAGAAAACTGAATTGAAGCGTAGGGAATACTGCCCTGAGGGTGCTCCTGCTTCCGGGTTTCCAAGGGCCATTTTAGGCTTCACACTCAACAGTACCCCTTGTCTTGCAAAGTGAACAGAAGCAGGCCAAATCCCCTGGGCAGGCCTGCGGTGTCAGACACGCCCCTCTTCAGGGCTCTGGCTTCCCTTCCCTCCCAGGAGTTGTGCAGACTTCCTGGGGAAGATGGGGGCATATCTTTGAGGTGCTAACCCATACCCCTACCCTGCCTCTGCCATTTTTACTAGCTATGAAACCTTAGACAGCTAGGGAGTCTCTCTGTGCCTTGCTTTCCCTATATTATAGAATTGAAATAAGGATTAAATGATACACTTAAAGCACTTAGTATTCAAAATTCCTTCCTTCATGTAGTGACCAAAATGCTTACATCGTCATCACATTATAGTTACTCTCCTTGCGTTTCTTTTCTACCTGCTCAAACACAAGTGGATACTATAATTCCTGGTGTGGGAGGGGGAGGGTTGTTTGCTTTTGTTTCTATTTGTTTGTTTCTGCAGTACTGAAGGTTGAACCTAAAGCCTTCCCACTGAACTGTACCCCCAACCCTACTTTTTATTTTGGGTGAAGATCTCAATTTGTTGCTCATTTGCCCAGCTGGGCTCAAACATTCGGACCTCCAGCTTTAGCCTTCCATGGTGCTGGGATCACAGGCCTGTGCTGTCACACCTAGCTATGGTCCCTGTCCTATAGACAGAAAAGTGGAGCCCAGAGTGGGTGAGAATGGGAGGATTCAAATCAAGGCCTCCAAATCCAGATCACACTCCTTCCCTACTGAATACACTTCCGGCTCCCAGCACCCAGGAATCAAGAATCAGACATGCAGAATGGGGGCCAAGGGAGTGGAGCCTTAAGTGTTTCTCCAAGTGAGTGCCAGGTCCCTTGTCCCAGCCTTGACTGCTGAGATCTTGCCAAGCACCTGAGGAGGGAGATTGGAGAAGAAGAGAGAGCAAAGATCAAAGAATTCCCAGAATGCAGCTGAGCTTCCCTCAGGCAGGCCACCCCCAATGACAGAGAGGTGTAGGCTGGAGAGGAGGAGAACCCTACCCAGCTCTCACAGGCCAGGATCTGAGGACCAGGTTAGGCCAACAATGGAAAAGGAGTCATGAACTCAGGGGCTGCTGCCCAAATGGTGAGAAGTGAAGGTCTGGGGCCAGAGAGCAGCAAGCCTCTGTCCCTTGTCATAGTCCACTCAGGTCCCTGACCTCCCAATGACTGGTCTGAAAGACCACCCTACCCTGACAAAATGGTCTCAAAGAGTCAAGGGCCAGCAACAACTATGTCAAAAAATGTTCGGCATTTTTAGCCATCAGAGAAATTCAAATCAAAACACTAAGGTTCTATCTAACTCCAGTAAGAATGGCTGGGTTTGTTTGTTTGTTTGTTTGTTTTTTGTTTTGTTTTGAGGCAAAGTCTTTCTCTCTAGTACAGACTAGTACTGAACTAGTACTGAACTAGTACTCACAGCCTCAGCCTCCTGCGTGCTGGAATTATGACATGTGCCACCACACCCAGTTTACGTGGTGCTGGGGAACTGAACCCAAGGCCTCGTGCTTGCTAGGCACGCACTTTAACCACTGTGCTATTCTTCTAGCAGAATGGCTGTTATTAAGAACTCAAAAAAAAAAATATGCTGGCAAGGTTGTGGGGAAAAAGGAGCCCTCCTAAATTGCTGGTGGAACTGTAAATGGTACAATCACTATGGAAAGCAGTATGGAAATTCCTAAAAAAAAATTTTTTTTTTAATGACTGCAAATATATATCCCATTTGACCCAGCTATACCTTTTCTGAGTATCTTCCCAAAACAGTCAAGACTGATATACATGCACACCCATATTTATAGCAGATTGGTCTATAATGGCGAAATCTTGGAAGATACCAACCGCAGGTGAAAGGATAAGGAAAACATGGTGTACATACTATTCTGCCATAAAGAAGGACAAATTTGAGTCATTTGCACCTTGAAACCATTACACTTAGCAAAATGAATCAGACGCAGAAAGCTAAATATCATATGGTTTCTCTAATATGAAAAAACCAAAACATAAAAGAGAAATGGAAGAAAATTAGAAGATGGACGTTGTGGAGAGGAAAAGGGAAAGTGGAGGGGGAGAGAAGGTGGAAAGGAGAAAGGGACTTGATATGTCAATTAAAAAAAAAAGAACTAAGAGCCAGAATGAACAGAAATCAGTGCCCTCTGACCTGGAGTCCTGCAGTGCCGTGAGAGGGAGGGAAGGATGGGAGATCCTGCAGGGACAGAGGTCAGCCTAGACAGCCTGAGGTGAGGGACCCTCTGTTCCAGTGCCTCATTAAGTCAGGAGTCTTCTGGGTTGTTTTTTTTTTTTAATTCGAGACTCCTCAGTGAGAAACATAAACAGGTGCAGGCAGGTGGTGTTTAAGATTCAGCTGTCTTTTTTGTATTACTTTTGCCCCCTTGGTAACTCAGAAAGGACAGGAAAGGGAAACTGAGGTACAGCGGTGTCAGTCTATCTTCAGAACAGGACAGACCTCCAAAGTTTTTATTGTCCCACTTACGACCCAACTAAAAGAAATCTTTATCTGCGTCTCTGTTGACAATCCCTCCTACTCCCATGTTGAAATAAGGAAGAATTAACTGGGCCTGGTGGCACGGACCTGTATTACCAGTCCTTCGCGAGGCTGAGAAAGAAGATTCCAAGTTCAAGCCCAGCCTGGGCAACTTAGCATGGAGCGAGACCCTGTCTCAAAATCAAAAGTACAGGTGGGCTGCGGATGTATGTAGCTTAGTAAGAAGGCCCTGGGCTCCATCCCAGTATCACAAACAAGAAGTAAAATAAATAAATAAATAAACATAAAGCCGCGACTGGAACACTTTGGAGAAAGAGAAGCATTCTTGGAATTAAAAGAAGGCTATGCAGAAAGTTAGAGACCTCAGGGAAGCCGCAGTCTGGGCCTGAGCAGCCACACCGGGAGCCCCAGCCCTAGCCACAGACAAGGGGTACGCCTGGAAGGTGGGGAGCCACAGAAATAAATAGCAGTCAGGCCATCAGCCTCCAGGGAAGAACTCTTTTGAGAAAGAGAACCCACAGACAGGGCACACCCCAGAGACTTTGGGAACGCTCTCAGCCCATGGCTGTAGAGGAGCTATCACACCAGACACCTGGCAGGAAGGGTGAAGAGGCCCCTGACCTCCTGAGCAGTTTGGTCCCCAGCGACGGCAGGTCACAGAGGAAGGCAGAGGTCCCCTAACCTCCCCCAACAACTCTCCCACCTCCTCAACCCCCACCCACCCACCCATGAGAGCCAGGGCAGCCAGGAGCAATTTGTCGAGGGGACTGGTCAAGAATGTGATGAACTGTAGTCCATAGGACTGCTTGGCGCCCCTCGCTGCCACCTCACAGGACGGAGCTCAACGGGCTTCAGGGTCCCCCATCCTCATCAGCCCTCAGAGAAACGGCTGGAGTGAAGGTCCTCGGGCAAGGGGAGCACTTCTGCAGATTTGGACCGGGAAGGCTGGAGTGGGCTTCACCCGTGGACACACAGTCAGGACTGAGCAGGGAACCAGAGCGGGCAGGTTGGATCGCTCCACCTCTGCGGACTGCGGACGCTGATGCCCCCAGGTGACTCAATGCAGTGCAAGCTGTGGCCTCATCTCACTTGCTCTTTGCATGTATTTTAGATTTGTGCCTTCTGCAGGCATCGCTGCTGCTGTTGAGTCCTCTTCGGCCTTTCTGGATCCCAAAGAGCCTTTCAATAGGTTCTGCGTTGTTCTCTCCACGTTTTCCTCTTGCTTCGCTTCCTTTGTGTGACTTTTACCGAATTCCGTTTACTTCCACTAGCCTTCAACTGGAATTTCATCTCACCTTCCTCTCTTCTTTTTTCTTTCTTTTCCAAAACTAACTTCTGTCTCAGTCCCCCACCACTGTTATTCATGTTACTACTAAGTATTAATAACTTATACCTATACAGTTTAGCCTATTAAGAGTTAATAACTTTTTGCTATTTAGTTACCATTAATGCAAATTTCTACTATAATTAATGGTATAGTGTTGTTTTTAATGAGTCTTTTGTTTAAGTTAATATTTTTTGTCTAGATATCTGTATTAATGGTACAATCACATTTCTAATGTGAAGAGTGAAAGAGTTTTATCACTTAACTGATCATTATTGTATGTTAATAATTTTTTTATTTTAGATTATGTCATTACTGCTGAACCCTTTCAGACTACTAATGGTGGCATAGAGATTAACACATATTAAGAGTTAATAACCCAGCCAGGCCTGATGGTGCAGGCCTGTAATACCAGCACTCTCAGGACGCTGAGGCAGTAGGATCACAGGTTTGGATTCAGCCTAGGAAATTTATCAACTTAAAGATACCCTGTCTCAAATATAAATAAATAAAAAATTTTAAAAATGGATTGAGGATGTAGCTCAGTATGAAGGTCCTGGGTTCAGTTTTAATGCAAAAGAGAGAAAGGGGAAAAAAACTTTTGTTTAGCCTACAGAATTAATACAAATTTCTATCATTAGTGGCAGTGTAGTATTGCTGTAGGTAGAACTTTCCATTAAGTCAATATTTGGTTTGCCTAAGTAACTGTAATAGTTGTATTTACTTGGTTATTATGACATGCCAATACTTGATTTGTCTTTGATCATGTTATGACTACAGATTCTGCTTATGCTATTAATAAATCGAGGCACGGTAGTTGATCTTACTTAGTTTTCACTGTATACTAATAGCTGGCTTCTCTTTGGGTCACCGACATTGTTGTGATTGATTTTTCCCTCACTGACAGATACATGGGATCAGGAAAATCAGTAGAAGCTTAGACACTAAGAGCACCCTCAAACTTCATAGGTGAGTCTGTTGAAAATGGACATAAACATCAAAATACAATTAACTCAAGGCATCACCAAAGAAAGAGAATCTAACATCTTCACGGTGGGGACAGAATGTTTCTACTCTGACTGATTTGCAATTCTTAGCAATAGAGCAATGAGGAAAATAAGGCAAGAAGACACCTGCGAAAATGGTTAACTACCCAAAAGCTGCTATCACATTCCCTAAAACAGAGGAACTAACAGGAAAGAAACTCACAAAATAAGTGGACCAAACATTCTATCAGTTCAAACAAGAAACATTGAAACAAATTGAATAGATATTTATTGAACTTAATGATAATCTTACTAAACACATGATGGTTTTAGTAGATAAATATTTAAGGAGTTTATAGAAGACACAAAAAGCTGACAGAGGTGAAAAAGGCAGTGCAAGATAGGAAGGAACATTTTTTCCACAGAGGTAAACAGTCTGAAAAGACATCAAGCTGAAATTCAGGACATGGAAAATTCAAATGAAAGTGTGGGAAGCTGATTCAAGCATTATGAGAAGCTGAAGGTAAGGGGAAGAGTTAAATGCCGCATTCAGGGATTTCCACAAAACAACGAGAGAGCACGGTAGCTGGATACAACAGCTGCCAGGTGACTCAAAGAGAACCATCTTCAGAATTATGACAATGAGAAAAAGAGCAGAGGACAACACAAAAGGCACAAGTAATTTATTCACTGAAGTATAGCAGAAATTTTTAAATCTAGGGAAAGAATATGAGGCATATAAAACACAAAATAAACATGAAGAGAAAAAACTCGCCATTTCACATCATAATTAAAATTCCAGAAACTCAATGCAAACTGAGAATGTTAAAAGCAGTAAAAGTAAAACAGACATTACTCTACCAATGCAAACCCATCTGAATAATGATTTTTCAACATGAACCTTTAGGGCCAGGAAAGCCTGGAATGAAATCTTTCAAGCTTTGAAATAAAGTGTCAACTCAGGTTGTCCTTTCCAGAAAAATTATCCTTACAAATTGAAGGAGAAATAAAACAATTTTCATGACAAAGAAACCTTAAAGAAATGTATGACTTACTACACCAGCATTATAGAAAATACTGGAGGGAACCTTGGACAGAGACAGAGAAAGAAGCAGCACCAAAGGACTCAGAAGAGGTCTGGGGACATAGCTCAGCAATTAGAGCAATTAGAGCATTAGCAAGTACAAGCCCCTGGGCTCGATTCCCCAGCTGTACATAATCCAGGTATGTGGCACACACCTGTAATTCCAGCACTCAGGAGGCTGAGGTAGGTGGGTTGTTGTGGGTTCCACGCCAGCCTGGACTACATAGTAAGTTTGGGACAAGCCTGGAAACTGAGAGGAAGTGAAAAATCTAAAATAGAAGTATAACAAAAAGAAAAACCAATACTGAAAAAATAAGATAATGACAGGATTCAGCAAATATCTTATAATAACTCTCAATGCAAATGATCTTAACTTGCTAATCAAAGGACACAGACTGGCAGATTAGATCAAAACACAAAACTCAACCATTTGTTGTCTTCAGGAGACATAATTTACCCACAAAGATCACAGACAAAATCAGGGCAGAAATCACAAACTTCCTAAAGTCAAGTGGGACACAATGAAAAAATGCTAAGAAGGAATATCACAGCTATGAATGCACACATTTAAAAAATACAGAGCAATACCAAATAAATGATCTAATGATGACTCACAAGGTCTTACAGAAACAAGAACAATAAAAATCCAAAATCAGTAGAAGGAAAGAAATTATAAAGATCAGAGCAGAAATTAATGAAAAATACAAAAGATGAAGAAGTGGTTCCTTGAAAGATTCCTAAAACTCTAGTCAAACTCACCAAGAGAAGGAAATAAAACCCCATATCAATGTGATTAGGAATGAAAAAGATGAGGGACTGGGGACGTGACTCAATGGTTAGAGCACTTGCCTAGAAATGAAAAAGGTGAAATCATACCAGAACTGCAGAAATCCAGAGGATTATAAGAAACTATTTTTGAAAACATTTTTCTGGTAAACCTGAGAACCTAGAAGAAATGGATAAATTCCTAGGCATATGTAAGATAGCAAAACTGAACCAAGAAGATATAAAAATTCTGAATAGGCTAATGATCAGTAATGAAATTAAAGGAATAATAGAGTCTCTACCAACAAAGAAGAGCCCAGGACTTGATGGATTACAAGAGAATTTTATCAGAACTTTCAGGGAAGAGCTAACACCAATGCTTCTCAAACTTTTCCATGAAATTGAAAGAGAAGAAACACAGCTAAACTCCTTAATAGCAATACCGGATAAAGATTTAATTTTAAAAAAAGAAAGAAAGAAAAGAAAACTATCTACCAATTTCCTTAATGACTATAGATGCAAAAATCCCTAACAAGATAACTTGCAAACAGGATGCAACAAACTATTAAAAAGATCATACTCCGTGACCAAGTTGGCTTTATCCCAGGGATGCGAGGGTGATTCAATATATGTAAATCAATTAATGAAATACATCACATAAACAAAACAATGACAAAAATTACATGATCATCTCAATATATGAAGAAATTCCTGTTACCTCAAACTGATAAAAGCCACTTAGGACAAATCTACTTTCAACGTTATTTTAAATGGGGAAAAACTGAAAGCATTTTCCCTAAAATCAGGAACAAGAGAAGCATGCCTACTCCCACCCCTCCCATTCAACATAGGGCTCAAAACCTTAGCCACAGCAATCAGGCAAGAGAATGAAATAAGGGAATACACATAGGAAAGGAAGAGGTCGAACTATCCTTATTCGTAAATCACATGATCCTTTTTACATGAAACACCCCCAAAAACTCCACCAGAAGACTCTTTGAACTAACAAACAAATCCAGTCAAGTTGCAGGTTACAAAATCAAACACAAAACAAATAGCATTCCTGTATGGCAGCAGTGAAAACACAGAGAAGGAAGTCAGAGAAGTCCCCCATGCGCAGTAGCCTCCAAGCAGATTACACACTTAGGAGCTGGCCTAACTAAGGGCATGAAGGACTCCTGTAATGGAAACTTTAGACCTCTGAACACAAAAACTAAAGAGGACATTAGCAAACAAAAAGACATTCCTTTTTGGAGAGGCAAAAGAAATATTGTCAAAATAGTCATACTATCAAAACTGATACACAGATTCAATGCAATTCTAATCAAAATACTAAGACCATTTTCACAGAACTAAAACAAACAACAGCAACAAAAACGCTCTCTAAAAGTTTATAAAGAACCAGAAGAGACCCAGAATAGCCAAAGTAATCCCAAGCAACAAGACCAAGGCAGAAAGCACCACAACGCCAGGCACAGCCAATCCCAGGTACAATCCCAGACAAGTTGTATTACAAAGCAACAGTGGTGGTGAAAATACGGTATTGGCACAAAAGCAGAAGGGTGGAGCAGTAGAACAGAATTGAGGGTGCGGAGACAACCCCCAGCCACCTAATCTTCGATAAAGGGGCCAAAAAACATATGCTGGAGAAAACAGAGTTTCTTTAACAAACAGTGCTGGGAACACTGGTTAGCCACACGCAGAAGAATGAAACTAGACCCACGTCTTTCACCCTAAACTAAAATCAAATCAAAATGGACCGAAGATATTAGATATTAAAATGGAAACACCAAACTTGCTGGAAGATAAAATAGGCAAAAACCTTGAAGATAAAGGCATAGGCAAGGCCCTTCTCAACAAAACTATCGCACAAAAGGTAAGACCAAGCACCAACAACAGAGTTATATCAAATTAAAAAGCTTCTGCCCAGCAAAGTAAACAACAAACAAGGTGAAGAGGGAAATGACAGAACATTTTGGGAAAACATTTTGCCGTCTGTTCCTTAGAAGACTATTATCTAGAATATAAAAAAAAAAAAACTGAAAAAGATTAGACACCCCCAGATTGCCAACTGAAATAGTTCTCAGAAGGACTAGTCTGAATAGCCAATAAATACATAAAAAGTGTTCAGCATCATTAGCCATTGGAGAAATGAAAAATCAATCCAACACCAAAAATGCCATTTAACTCCAATAAGAATAGCAACAAATGTTAGTGAGGTTGTGGGAAAGAAGGAACCTGTCTACATTACTGGTAGGATTGTAAAGTAGTACAACAATTATAGAAAACAGTTTGAAGACTGCTCAAAAAACTGGAAATAGATATCCCATTTGACCCAGCTATACCTCTTCTGGGGACCTTCCCAAAAAAAGTTAAAGACATTGTATGGTGGTGACACATACATACCATGTGGATAGCCATGCGACTTATAATGGATAATCTTAAAACCAGCCGACCAATATGTCCATCAAATGTACATAAATAAAATGGGGTACACATGCACATGCACAAGGGAGTATTACTGTGCCATAAAGAAAGATAAATTTGAACTGTTTGTGGGAAAATGGATGTTCCTTAGGAGAAAATAAAAAAGTGATGGTAGGAAACAGGTATTGTAGGTTTTGCAGAGGGAGAAAGATGTGGCAGGTGGAGGGTAGGAATAAGGAAAGGAAGTAAAAATGAATGATCAAGATGTGAAATATATACACACCCTCAAGTTGAATGCAATGTTTATACACACTAATAAAAAGGATAAATTTGGAGGAAAAATGAGAAGCATTTTTATCTTCTTACATCACTTGTGCTAGCGTCCTTCCCTCCCCAGGGCTTTACCCCTGAGCTGCATCTTCAGTCCTTTCTTCTTTGTTATTGTGACACGGAACTCAGTTGCTCCAGGCTGAACTCAAACTTGTGATTTTTCTACGTCAGCCTTCCAGAATGCTGGGTCGCCGTTAGCTTGTGTTAGCTTCCTTGATCCACAAAATTATCTGCTATGGAAGGTGCTATTATTATCTCCATTTTGCAGATGAAGAAAACAAAGGTCAACAAAGTTAAGTGGATTGCCCAAGGCCAATACAACGAGTAACCAAACAGAGGACTCACCCAGAACATCTGACTCCAAAGTCCGTGTTTTCCTCAAATACCTCCCTGCCTCTCACAGGTGACGCTCGTGGCCTGGAAGGGGCAGAAAGGGCAGACAGCTGCGTTGCTTTAAAGGACTCTAGATATCTCTAAGGGAGGCTCTGGAACAAGCTCAGGGCCAGAGATGGAGAGTCACACATTCGGCCAGTCATGAAGCAGACGTGTGTGGATGTCTGCTGTATGCCAGCCTCTGCTGGTGACACGGGAGGCCCAGCTGTCAGAGGACTCAGTTTGGAAGGGAACGAACCAACACAACAAACCTAAATGAAGGGTGACAAGCCATTTTTCAGCTGAGCCCTGCCCTGCAATTAAAAAGTGAAATAAACACAGACATGACTGGCCAGGTGATTGGTGCCAGTCTGGCAGTGACACAGAGGGGCCACCGTGAAGTTCTGGCTCTTCCTTCAGCGCTCTGCGACACCTCCAAGGCCCTTCTTCCTGTGTCTTCTGGGAAGGTGAAGCTTTCCTGGTTGCCATAGCATTTTCAATGTTGACATGGGCTGGCAGGAGCTCAGGTGTCCCCACACCCCTGGAGGAGTTCTCCCCGCTCTCCCTCACCCCAGACTCCTTCCTCCACACAGACAGCCCCCAGGCAAATTCGTGTCCTTCACTGGCACTGTGCTGGTGACCCCGTGCAGTCGGCTTCGGATCAGCAGGAACCAAGGCCTCCCCCAGTTCCCCACCCTGAGTATAGCTCATCAGTGCCGGCATGTGGCTGGTGCTCCACAAAGGCAGTAGTGATTGCACTAGCGACTGGGGAAGGAACTGAGAAGGGTAGCTCCCCTCTCGGGAGGCCCGTTCCGGCTACCCAGCCAGCTCGGGCTATGGCCCAAGTGTGATGAGGGTGGGAGACTCACAGCAAGGAGGGGTATCAACCCAGAAGGGCCGTTGCAAGCATAACCACTTTGGGAAGGGAGGAAGTCCAGGTAGAGCAGTGGTGGGTGGTATTGGCTGGGGGCTGCAGGGGCAGGGCTGACACTTTGCAGGGGAGGGGCGACAGTGTAGAGGCTAGTGTGGGAGGCAGACTCAGAGATGAAAGGGGAGAGTGGAAGAAAGAGGAAGCAGGGGTGGGCAGGGGAGCAGGGCTAGAAGCAGAGTGCCCACCCCAGGCTCCTGCCCGTGCTATTTATTGATCTGCTAGATTACTCAATTTCACCTGTATTGATCAGGTAATTGCTTTATCTCAGTTCTCATTTGAGCCCTGCATTCTCCTGACTTTTGCTTCTCTCTACCTCTTGTTTTTTCCTATTAACCTGGCATGGGGCTCCTTAGCACAGTGTATACACATACATGTGCATGCACACGTGTGTGTGCATATGCATGTGTGTATGTCTGGTTAGGCTTCCCTGGGTTGATGTTTGGGGCAAGGGAAGGGGTGATTTGGAGGGAGGAGGAGGCCAGCCTCACCTTGAAGCCCTAAATTCCCCTCTTCTAAGAAGTCTTTTCTGGATACAGATGCTAGAAATGCTTTCCCATCCCAGAGGTCCAGAAAAGAACAAAGGAAACAGGGCCCCTGTGGGGCCCCAAACTTCAGAGGCCTAAAGCCCCATCCCAGTCTGCCTCTTCTCAACATCCCACACACTCTTTTTCTGAACCATGAGCCCTGAAGTACCCCAGCTCATACTCCAGGCCTGGACATTCCTCCTTGAGGCCTCTGGAGTCTTGCCTTTGTCCCTCTTGCTGCTCTTTCCGGACCTCCTCGGCTATGTGCACTGCCGTTTGACCCTCACAGGCTGTTGTGTGGCCTTCCTCACACTCCTTCTTTCCTGCCACTCTCCAAGAACTTTGGAGGTCCGGTCAGTGGAAGTGAAGGGAAACTAGGGAAGGAAACTCAGCCCCTCCCCACAGAGCCCCTAGTCTGAGGAAAGAGATGCTGCTTCCCAGGAAGCCCCCCACTTTCCTCTGGAGTTTTCTGCAGCAAGCGACAATTCATCCTTTGTTCCTCCTAATTCAGCCTCCACAGTCTTCCACCTTTGCCCCGGGGAAGCTCCTCCTTTAGTCTAACCACTGTTCCTCCTACTGCCTCCATGAGCTTTTCTTTCATCTCACCCATTCAAATGCCTTTGCCTTTCCATCTTCTCCTTCACTTCTCTTCTCTTCAAATTTCTCCCATCATCCCTTCCCTAACAAGGGGAACAGGACTGAGAAGCAATAACCCCTAGATCCCTGAAGCCCCCATCAGAAGAAAGAAATAAGATCTTTCTAAGGACCAGAAGAGAACACTACACAGAGGACAAAAGGATAAGGCCTCAAGGAAGAGCGAGCCAAGTGGGACCCTGGCCACGGTACTTAACATCTCCAGAGCCCCGCCCAGGGCAGCTCAGCCCCATCAATGGTTCAGAGAGGCAGAAATCAGGCTTAGAATAGTAAATCTCAAAGACAGCCGCCCTGATACCAGAACAAAAGTCCTAACCGGGAGAGGGCTCTGGGAGTCATGAGAACAAGCCCACTGGGAGCCATGTCCCTCCTCCTACACCACACTCTGGGGCCCTGGCATCCTGGCCTTCCTTGACAAAAGGACACCCCATCCAGAAGCTAGGCTTTGCCTAGCAGGTGTTTCCTCCCAAGCAGGGCCATGACAGCAGGAGCCAGTCTGTTACTCTTGCACAAGCACCTGCAAAGGTCAGGAGTGAGCAGAGTGTGAAGATTTTTAGCATAGAGCACTGCTTTCAAAATTCCTCCTGAATAAAATAGGTAGAAGTCTTGTGAGACCTCCAAAGGCAGTTTGAATTCTCATGGCTTTGCCAACCCCCCAAACTTCCAGAATGTTTGAAAGAATCAATATATGAACACTTTGAAAAAATGCTTCATTGAGACAAAACAATTGGGGACAGCAGAGGCTATCCTAGGCTGAAGACAAGTCATGATTGACCTTCTGCAAACTTCCCAATCTCATCTCAGCTATGAAGTCCAATGCAGGAGAGAGGGATGGGAAGGAGCAGGGGAACGGGGCTGAGAGAAGAAACAACCAGAAAATTAAAGGGACACGTACACACACACACACACACACACACACACACACACACCAAAGGAGAGCAGCTAAGTGCTCAGGAGCAAGGCAAAGCTAGGAATCTGGTCCTTAGGGACCGCTGGGTACAGGCTCTAGGATAAGGCTGGAAATTCCTTGGTTGGCACAGTAGGTGAGTCTCAGGCCTTCCTAATGGAATTTAGAGAGCCTGGGAGATTAAGTCTGATAATCCAGCTCTGCCTCACCAGAGCCCCTGATCTCCACCTCAACCCATGCCCATCACCAGGACTAGCCAGGCCCTTCTTTTTCTCCTTGGAGGTAAGAAGCCCACCAGGCAGGGAAAGACTCCAACCCAGCATCGCCAGCCTCACAGAGTCTGCACAAAGGGATGCCCCACCCAGCAGGGAGGCAAAGGGCACCCACCAGATGTGGTATACATGGTGGGAGCACCTTCGGGGTCCTCTGTCTGGGTGCAGACCGCCAGCCAGAAGCAGGCAAGCACCATGCTGCTTCCACTGGAAGTTGGCCTCAGTGCCCTACAGGGCCCAGCACAACTTTCCGCTGGAGTTTTCTACAGCAGGGGGGCAACTCATCCTTTGTTCCTGCTGACTCAGCTTCCACAGTCCTCCATCTATGCCCCAGGAAGCTCCTCCTTTAGTTTAGCCAGCATTCTCCTACCACCTCCACGGGCCTTCTTTTTCTTCCAAGTTTCTCTTCTGTTCAAATGTTTTTGCTTTTCCATCGTCTCTTTCACCTCCCCCTTCTCCACCTTTCTTCCATCCTTCCTTCCCTGACAGCCACACTCTGCCATTCACTTTGGCTTCTTTATGTGTGTACCATGACCCACTGTCCTGTTTTTCTGGGTCTTCCCCAGTATTTGTACTGAAAGCCCTGCTTGTGGGAAACTTCCCATCTCAAGCAAAGCAGGGCAGTTGGCTCGAAGGACATGACCTCAAGTCCAGCTAAAATGCCAGATTGGGGCAGGACTTGGTGGCAAGTACCAAGAGACCGGCATTTTCCCACGTATACAGGGCAACAAAGACAGGCACTGACACACGCATACAGACTCACAGAGACACCCACACACTGTCTCCAAAACAAAGCACAGCCCATGCCCCCAGAAGCATGAGCCCTTACACACACAGACAGGCACAGCTCCCACGCCCACATGCCCAAAAATAGGTCTGTATAGACAGACAGGCACATACTGCACACCAGCAACACACACTGCAAACACAGAAACTTATGCACAGACACACAGCCACAGAGGCACATCCCCCTAGAGACACACACTCATTTTATAAGCCCTCAGAGGCACACCCACTCACAGAGACAGACACATGTTCAGACACCCGGGTTGAGACACCAAGGCAAAAACATTTTCCTGTAAACCCAGGAACACAAAGAAGCCTTCACCTGTGCCCGGGAGCCAGCCAATCAACAAGTGCCAGGGCCTTCCCTGTTCTGACTGGGACACCGCTGGACTTGGGGACAGGGGACATAGGTGAGGGTCTCAGAGGTACGCAGCTGCCCTGGGCCCAGCCTGAGAGCCATAGGTGCAGCCTCCATTCTGTCCTGGTGCCAGAGACAGTCCCTAAGAGCTGCATCCTGGAGAGCTGGTTGGGGTGGGCAGCCCTGCCATCCTGCAGCGGTTCCAGCCGTAGTGGGGGCAAAGTGTGAGTGGAATGGGTTTATTACTGGGAGTCTGTTGCCTCGATTGGTATCGATCCCCGCATGTCACCTTCCATTGCCACTAATGGAACATGAAGAGTCTCCACCGACATCACAGTCACCAGCTACACACACAGACACACACACACACACACACACACACACACACAGCCTGTACTCCCCTAATCCTCCCCCAACATCCCCACTAGTCCGGCCACTTTCCAGATCGGCATTCCTGGGCTGCTTCAGCCAGGGGGGTTCACCTCCCGTCATCCCTGCCACCTTTGGCCTGGACTCCCTCTCCTTTGTCTCCTTAGACCACGTTTCCTCCTCCTCTCAATGTCTGCTCTTTTCCTTTTCTCCTGTCTTGCCTGGCATGGGAGCCTTATCCTCTATTCAGGAGTATTCTTTCGCGCTCCCTCTCCTCCCTCTAATCCAGTGGGGCCACAACCACGTGACTCCCTGTCCCAGTGATGAAGGAGCACTGTACCTCTTCTGTCTTAGATTTGAGGGCAGGAGCTTGTGGCAATGGCCTCTCTTTCCCACAGAGCTGGCAAGGAGTGCTTATACATGTGTCTTCTGTTGCAACTGGACTGGCCAGACCAACGTTCTTGAAACCACGTCCTCTGAACTCCACTGGCTACCATGATGCCATACCAGATCCCTGGCAGAAAAGCAAGGAAACAGCAGAGGAGGAGGGGTGAACCTTGTTTTCTTGCCTTCTTCCTGTTCCTCAGGAAAGGAGATGGCACCACCCCATCATCTCCAACCACCAGCTGCCCCACACCCTGTGATGCCCTTGAGATGCCATTCTTCAAGGTCGGAGCCCACTCAGACACCCAGACTCTTCCAGTTTCCAATCCTGCCTCTTTTTTTTCCTCCTGTCTTCTTCAGTACTAGGGCCTTTGTGCTAAACTACTGGGGCATTAGCCCAGACCTTTTTATTTTTATTTTGAGATGAAGTCTCTTCCCTAAATCACTCAATTTAATTGCTCATGCTGGACTTGAACTCGTCATCATTTCACCTCAGCCTCCAGGGGTGCTGGGATTACAGACGCACACTCGGTCAGGTCCATCATGACGCCCCCTGAAGGCACAGGTGAAGTCCAAAAGGACTCCTTTAGGGAGGTGAGATCTTGATATGAAGTGGGTGGGCCTGAATTTAGACTCTGCATTCTTTACTCAAGTATGGGGGGAGAGTCACTAAGTAAAATGGGAAAATTCCATGTGGGGCTCAGAAAGAACACTTTTTAGGTTCTACTTATGAGAAGCCCACTGCCTGCCTGAGCCCATGCCCTCAGCCCTGGGCCAGAGCAGAGCCGAGAAGAAGCTATTTCTAATCCTCCTGCCCTCCCATGGCCCAAGAGGGTGCTGAAAGACAGCCCCAACATGGGAAAGACTGACTCCCATCCCAGACAGTAGAGTGCACCCCCACCCCACTTGGCTTGTGTCTCATTATTGTGTCACTGTGTCAAGGAAGTTGAGGGGCAGGCAGGACCAGGGATAGTGGAGATGCAGTTAGGGCCTTAGTCAGTTTATTTTTATTTTTTCAATTTATTTATTTTTTTTGTAAATACATGAATTCCAAATTCTGTAACAAATTAGAGACACGGGGTTTGAGGAATCAGTGGGCGTCTATGCCCATCATCTTCTCAGAGGTTCACCCCTTTCCTAGCTGACCTTTGCTTCTCTTTCTACCCTGCCATCTTTTTTATGCCTTTATTTTTGTCCAGTTTATAAGAGGGACAACCACCTATATTTGATCTTTTGTGTCTGGGCCATTTCACTGAAAATTATTGACTCAGGTGGCCCCCATTTTCATTTAAAGGCTTCATACCGGTCTTTCCTTATGGCTGCATAGTATTCCATGTGTGTAGGTACCACATCTGCTCTAACCACTCCTCTGTTATGGGCAGGTAGGTTGTTTCCAGGATTTGGCTATTATGAATTATTATGTATATTTTTGGTAAGTTGACTTTATTTATTTTGGGAAAATACCCAGTAGAACAGCTCAAGTCAGTTTAAAATGTGTCAAGGCTGCCTGCAATGAGTGGGATTGGGTGGGCTGGTTGAAGCTCAGGAGCTGCCTGGCTGGGGCAGGTGGGCACATTTTGGTCTCCACCGTAGTGATTCTGGCTGAGCAGCCCCTATCCAGGCCTGGGGACGGGTATTCAGAGCTCTCATTAGCTATAAGGGCTGACCTGGGATCTTGGATCCCCAACCCTCACTGCCCCAAGGGCGCTAGGCTTTTGTCTTAGCAAAGAAATCAGGAAGCCTCATGGCCATCCCAGAGCCAACATGTGGGCCACGCGCTCAGATGCCTCATCTACAAAGACCAGTGATAAAAGTGTGAGTTGCACAGAAGATGGGACAGCAGGGCAGTCTGCTATTATTCAGCTCCCCAGAAGACAGAGGACATGGAAGGGCAGTGTGTGAAGAGGTAAAAATGCCGTCCAGAAGCAGTATCTCTCTCTCCCAGGGGCTACAGATCCATTAGCCAGGTGAGGAGCTTGTAGACCAGGGTGGCAGCAGGAGAAGGACAGCAGGACAGTCCCAGTCTCCGGGTCTGGAAGCCTCAATGTGGCCCTCCAGGAAAGCTCTTCGGCAGGAGGTAGTGTAGAGGACCCAGGAAGTCCAGGCCAACCTTAGCCCTGTCTTACCACTGAGGGCTCTGCCCTTCCCCCAGGGTCTTCTCAAAAATGAGGGGGAGGTTTTCTTAACAGGGCCTCTTTGGCCTTGGCTTCCATGGCACCCCACTTGGATGGTGCTAAAAGGCGAGGTGGGAAGGAGTGAAGGTGAGCAGGTAAGGGATCATCTCTCTGTGGGAGGGAATACCCCCAGCTCCTTCTGGGGCCACCCAAATGCGGCGTCTTGGCTTTAATTCCAGGATTTCTTGCAACAGATCTGTCTTCAATGGAGATTGTGTCTGCTTGGTCCTGTTAGTGTCCCCCACCCTGCACACCCACCCCCAGCACCGTGTTTCCTCTCATCCCTCCCTCTGGAGCCCTTTCCTCTTTGCCCTCCACAGGCACAAGGAGCCCTGTGCCCCGTGCTGGTCCCTACCAGGACCCTTTCTCCCTAGTCCCAACTCCTGTTTCTGCCATTGGCCTCTTCCTCTCCCTCTCTCTCACCTTTCCATAATGTTAGATTTGGTTGATTTAACCAGAAAACAATCCCCAGAATTTAATTCCATGGCCCTCCGTTCCCACCCTCATGAGCTGTGAGTTTTGGTGGGGGTGCGGGGGGCTGTGTAATGAGGGAGGAGTGCAGAGTAGCAGGTAACTTGGCCTGGCAGAGTCAGGGGAAAAAGGAAATCATATTGATTCCCCCGAGCCATCAATCTTCTACCTGCTAGAGACTGGAAGATTGGACACATAGGCTTGGCGGTTGCTCAGGGCGGCTTCGTCCCCAGGACTTTAAGGGCTGAGGGTCTATCCTGGCATCCATCCCCTTCCTGGGATCCCACCCCTTATCTTGTTCCTTAGCAGACTCTCTGATGCCCCTGTACGTGCATGCTTGTGGCTGGCTTGCTGGCTTGTCCCTTCATTGCAAATTCATCCTCCTGTCTAACTTAAAGTCAAATTAGGAAGAAAGAAGTCATTGTCAAGAACTTGTGTGTGTGTGTGGTGGGTGGGGGGGGGGGGGAGTACTGGGGATTGAACACAGGCTCCGTACACTGAGCTATTAATGCATCCCTAATCCTTATTATTTTTTACTTTGAGACAGGGTCTCCCTAAGTCATTAAGTTGCCCAGGCTAAGCCCAAACTATAATCTTCCTGCCTCAGCCCTCCAGAGTGCTGGATTACAAGCATGCACCACCACACCTGGCTTTATTTTCTAGAACTCAAAAGAGAAAAGAGATATAATAGGTTCTTAAACATCCTAGAAAAGGAGATTGAGTTAAGTACTGTTAGTATCATTTTATTAGAGACTAATAAAAGTTATGAACTACAAGGATCTAGCACCAGTGAGCAGAGTGGGAGATCCGGGGCTCAAAGGGAAACATGAGAGTGGTTTGTGAAGGCAAATTGTTTTCAGGTCTGCCCTCTGTCCCCACGGGAAGCTCATGAAGAAGGCCTGACAGAGCGGGAAGGGCAGACAGCTGGAAGGACTACCCGGTAGGTCAACATTCCCCTCAAAGAGTTCAGGAAGAGGTAGCCCTCTCCCCAGGCTCCCTGTCGGGCAGATGGTTTGGGAGCCACCTGCCCCAGAGGCAGGCTCTGAAAGCTAGGACCCAAAGAAAGACACTCCCCCACCCCACCCCCACAGGGCGGAGGCGCATGGGAGGGGGCGCAGGATGCGGTGCTGTGTTGCTGGGTCCTGAAGGGTTAATGCTATTGTCTGAAAAACCACATCAGCTCCCCAGGGAGCTTGGAGATCCCGCTCTCATCTTAAGTAACCCTAAAGCGTGTGTTGAGCACAGGGTCGTAGCCAGACAAGAAGCGCACCAGGAGGAGCCCAACAGCACAGAGCTCAGCTGCTGCATCGCAGATAGGGACTCTGGTAAGTCTGGGGCAGGGGCTGGCACAGAGGGACCGTCTTTCTCTGCCCCCATTTCTGCCCCAACTGTGGAGCCGCCTGTGAGGCAACAGGGAAGGGGAGGAGGACAGCCAGGCACGGAGTGGTCCTAGTTCTTTGGGAAGGGGCCCAGGAGTCTGAGGAAGGGACAGGGGCTGCGGAAGGCATAATCCCCTCACCCCATGAGGAATTGCAGCCCCCCTTCCTCAGGATCACCTGAAGCTGGCTGAGAGGGGGCAGGGCTTTTCCATCCAGGTGTGGGACAGCCACAGAAGCAGATGTTGAGCATTCAGAGTAGAGGGCAATGTGGCACCTGCAGGAGGACAGCTCAGCAGAGGTCTCCTTCCCCCAGATGGGGCAGAGATGAGGTCAGAAGTCAGCTCTCTGGGGTAGACCTGATTCCTGGGATGAATGAAAGGGGTTGGATTCTGGGTGCTGAATGAAAGTAGTCCTAGCCATCCCCTGCCCCGTTGTGTCTAGACACAGGACACTCTGTCTCAGTGCCCTCCCTCTGCCATCTGTGCAGCTGAGGCTTAGGAGCAATTGGGGTTGGGGGGACTGACAAGAAGCTGGTGGCTACGACTGGGCACACGGAGGCAGGTGAGGCTGCAGGCATCACAGCATGGAAACAGGAAGGAGCAGAGACAGGCAGAGTTAGAGTTGTGCTCCCACCTGAGCCAGATTGGCATGAAATACATTGAAATTTCTGGTGGGGTAGGAGAATTGTGCCTGTCCACTGGCCTCCCTTCCATCCTCAGGCTCCTGTATTTCTTCCCAGAGAACTACCAAGAAGCCTGAGGTCAAGAGCTTGGGGCTCCTGCCTCCAGAGCCCCAGTGACAGTGGTCACAGATGCAGGATTGAGAGGCATCTGCAGACAGTGCTCTGAGGGCTCCTTCTCCAACCCCTTCGCAAGGAGAGAAGAGGGCCAGAGCTAGGAAGAGTACGGCCACCACTCCACCTGTACTAGGGCACATGGATTAGAGCCTGTGGGTGGCCTTGGGGCTTGGCAGAAAGAGAGGGGTTGACACTGACTGATAAGAACATGGGGATTGAAGGTTGACAATTGAATCAAAATGTGTCAGAGGCCCTGGCTGGTGAGAGCCATCTCAATGCCTGTTTCTGAGGAAGTGGGTGCCCCTGCATTCCTGGCCCTTGTTACTCAGCCTCAGACCCATCAGCCACTCACCCAGTTCAGCTGTTTGCTAGGAACTTCCACTCCCTCTTGCCTCTGACCTGGCTCTTCAGCCACCTCAGCGCCTACTGGAAGGGATTTCTCCTCCCTGAGAGAATAAGGATGGGGAGGGTGAGGGGGGTACTCAGGCGACTCCCCAGGAGCATAGCTGAGGGAATTCTAGGACAGGAATCCAGGCTAAAATGTCCACTGGGGAAAGGGAAAGGGCACCAGAGGGTTGGAGGAGGAAGCAGGGAGTGGTAGTGAGGTTGTAAAAGCGGGCTGACAAGCTGAAGCTCAGTTTCCAGCTCAGACGCAGGGGTGAGACAGGAGGCCAGAGAGAAAAGACAGAGCTAGAGGTGAGAAACAGAAGCTAAGAAGGAGAGATGGTAACAGGCAGAGGAACAGCACTAGGAAGGAGGAGTGAGCCAGAGACCACACTCGAGACAAGGGACCCAGGAGTCCAATGGGAGACTGAGAAGGGAGATAACAGAGAGGTAGAGAAGACAACGGGGAACAGAAAAGAGCGGGAGAGCATGCCCCAGAGTGAATGGTGGCAGTGGGGGTTCTACGAGAAGGCAGGTAAGTGGTAAACCAAACAACAGCAAGAGCTAGAGCAGAGGGAAGAGGACAGCCCACACCGAGCTGACAGAAGAGGTCAGAGTGAGCCAGAGATCTACAGGAGCCAGACAGAGAAACGTGTCCCAAGCAGAAGAAGCCTGTCCCGAGAGACCCTGCTGTCATGAGGGTGGGAGTGAGACCATGTCACTGTGACCTGGACGGGGCGGAGGGCAGAGACAGGGGTGTCTGCGTTTGGATTTCGCCTCCACAAAACTACTCAAACGTTTTAAATCCCAGGGCCCCTAGGAACCCAAAGGCAAGAGTCACTGCATGGGGCCCAGAAGGAGGGGCTAGCCACAGCTGGGACCAGATGAGAAGCCTGAAGAAGGAGCCTGGGGAGAAGGCTCAGGGAGGGTGGAGGGAGCCCCTGCAAGGTGCTGCCCGGGGACATGGAGCTGAGGACGCAGGGGGGGTCAGCTTCCCAACATGGGCATCAAGAAGGTCCTCTCTGCCCTTGGGGCCTCTGCCGACAAGCCTCTTGGTGGGGAAGCCACGGGAGAAGGGGGAAAGCCCAGGGGACAGCTGAGAAGGCGTTTACCCCACCTTTGTCCCAGCTACCCGAGCAAAAAGGTGCCCAGCTTTGCCCTTCCCAAGCCCCAGCCACTCTTGCTCTCCTACCTAAGCAGCCTTAGCTAATAGCATTAAGCAGGTCTCAGGACTAGCCACTCTGCACCGGGGCCGAGATCAAGAGGAGAGGACCAGAGGTTTCTAATCAGATTGGGGATTTGGTGGAGGGGAGTGGGATGCACAGCTTGTTCAAAGCTAGCAAACACGAAGCACCCGCTGGAGACAGCTGTGCGGTGGCCCTGGGGGCTTCCCTCCACAAAGCCACTGGGCCGGTCTCTCCTCCCATCCCCCTGCGCCAGCCCCACACACACCCAGCTGCTCTCCAGACCTCACCTGCACCAGGACTCCCCCAAGTCTGCCTCTCCGCTTTCATCTTGCTCTCTCCGGCTCCTTCCCACCACCTCTCCTGTCCTGCCTCCTTCGACCGCCTTTGTGTTTGTAAACGCTTCTAGCTTCTCTGAATCAATCAAGCAGTTACTAAGATCTGGTCTTGTACAACCAATCAGATCACGCAGTCCGTCCACACTGGCCACTTAGAAGGCCCCAATAATAAAATGACTTTCCTTACAAGTCTCTTCTTTGCATACAAACAGCTTTGGGCTTGAGCACTCCAACGTTGTAGATAGATAGACAGATAGATAGATCGGTGTGTACCCCCTATTTTCACCCTCTCTCTATTGCTGGCTATGCATCTGGCTGGCTGTCCTTTGGCTTCCAAGGCCGCTGCTGAAATTTTTTTCTGGTCAGGAAGCCAAATCCCGAGTTTAGATTGGGGCGCTCCTTTGGGGCTCAGGGCCTCCTGCCAACCTCACCTCTCTGCTCCCAGAGTTTCATCCTCAACACTTGTGTCTTGATTGACTGATTACAGCCAAGAGCTGGAGTCAGACAGACCTGTTCCCATCCGGCTCTGCCACTTGGCTAGGATCTTATGCAAGCCTCTTAATCTTTTTGATCCTTCATTTCCTCACCTTGCAAAATGTAGCTAATACCCACTTCGAAAGGTTATTGTAAAGAATCAATATAGTAACACGGAAAAAGTGCCAAGCCCAATGCTGGGTGCTCGGTAGGGATCCAATTCATATCAGCAAAAATCTTAAAGTGGTCAACTCTGCTTTAGGGACTTCCTTTAGCTCCAAACTCTAGCCTAACTAAGACTTGCTCTCCATGGCTACCATCACTATCTGCATCGCCTTTACTAAACAATGACCTAAAACCTACATGTGTTGTAATGAGCACGGATATCAGCCAAGGGGATTAACCTTGTTAGTAATCAGAATGATGGTGGCAGTTGCTTTCTGCCATAACCCAGAAACACACAGTGCTTTAGAGGAGCCACACTGATGTTCACGCTGACATGGTTAGGATTCTTTTTGACTTGTGGTCCCAATACTCGTCCTCCTCTGAGATCACCCCAGCGACCCTGCTGTGGGGCTGTGGGGACTGGAGTAGCTGTCCTGAGCCAGTGGCTAGAGCCTCAAAGGTTTGTTCGCATAACTCACAGCACAAGCGGAAAGAAGCAGAGGCCTGGAGGACCCAGAGAAAAAGACTAAGTGGGGCTAGCACCAGCATCAGGAGCAGCATCGCCAGTGTGCATTAAAGGGCTGTATGAGGAAGTAAGTGCTACCCTGAAATGAATAGACGCTTCTGAAGAGAAATGCAAATGGCCAGTAAGTATATGGGAAAAAAAAAAGTGTCTGACATTTTGGCCATTGGAGAATTGCAAATCAAAACAACACTGACGGGCTAGAGCAATAGCTCAGTGGTTAAAGCACTTGCCTAGCAAGCCGAAGGCCCTGAATTAAGCTGGGCACGGTGGCATACACCTGTAATCCCAGCACTCAGGAGGCTAAAACAGGAGGGTTGCCACAAATTCAAGACCAGCATGGGCACCATAATGAGTTCAGAAACAGCCTGGACTATAGAGCAAGATCCTATCTCAAAAAGAAAAAAAAAAAAAAAAGAAAGAAATCAGTGAGATTCTATCTTACTCGAACAAGAATGGCTAACATTCAGAAGCAGAAGGTGAAACATCGAATGGTCTCTCTGATATGAGAGACCCAGATCACAACTCTTATGGAACTTAAAATGAAAAACAAAGTGAAACGGGGATAGGAGAGAGGGAAGGGATGGGAGGGGGAGGGACAAAAAAGAGAGTGCGAAAGCCCTTGTCACCTTGACAAGATACATATGTGCACAAAATGCTCAACTTCATTGTAAACCTTAAATTTTGCACTTATACATATCAATAAAATGGGGAAAAAAGAATGGCTAACATTAAGAATTCAGAAAATAACAAATGTTGGTGAGGATGTGGGGGAAAACAAGCACTTCTGTGCTGTCAACGGGGCTGTAAACTAGTATAACCACTATGGAAATTCATAGGAAGATTCCTTAGAAAACTGAAGATAAAAATCCTGCTTGACCCAGCTGTTCCTCTCCTGGGCATCTTTCTAACAAAGCTAAAGACATCATATGACAGGGAGGCACACGTACCCAGCATAATAGCAGCATAATTCATAATAAATAGCTAAGTCCCAGAAACACCCTATATGTCTATCAACAGATGAATAAAGAAAATGTGATACATAGGGAATTCGGGGTCAGCCTAGACTATAGAACCAGAACCTTGTCAAAAAAAGAAAAGTAACAGCAGATGCTAGTGCAAAATGTCAGTTCCCACTGTCACTCTGTGCTGCTATACAGAAAGATAAATTTGAAGTGTTTGTAAGAAATTGGATATATCTTAAGACTATAATGCTTCCTGAGGTAAACTGGATACAAGTTAAGTATCAAATACTATAATGCCTCACTTATATGAGAAATCCAAAATAAATGACTAAAAGAGCAAAATATAACAGAGAAGATAGGAGACGGGGAGCAGGACCTCTCAGAGATGGGAAGGGGACCTGCGGGTAGGGAAAGGCAGGAATCAGGTGGGGAGGAAAACAGGGGAAAGATCAAAAAGCAATAGGTGTATGTGCCAATTTTCAAGCTGTAAGTAATCAATGTGTAAATGAATTTGTATCACAAACATATGCAAACAAAATATTTTTGCATGGGTGGAGGGGAAGATTAAGTGCCAAGGACAGTTCTCAGTCCCCCACAGTCAGCTCAGGTGCTCAAACACAACAGGAAGGACAGGAGGGCAGAAAGTGGGCAGGAATTTTCAGCAGTGGGGCTTTCCATTTCCAGAATGGACAGTCTTAAAAAATCAAGAGCAACTCTCTCAAACACAGGAGAGGCTGGGGAAGAGGCTGCTGAGACTCGGAAGCCAGGAGCCCTGACCTCACCCACGGATACCACTTTGGTTTTGTTTTGGGGTTCTTTTCTCTTTGTGGGCAGTGCTATTCTAAGAGAAGGTGTTGGGAGCCCAAATTGGTGGCTAATTCTTAGAACTCTCCAGTCAAGATGTTGCTTTCCTCTTTCCCTGAGGTACACAGCCTCTCTGAGTGTCTGCTTGGCAGGAGGCTTTGGCACATGTCAAGTTAAATCCCTTACTTAGCATTGTGCAGAATACAGTGAAAGTGGGCTGGTAAGTAGTGGAGTTTTATCTTCTTCTTGCCAGATCCTAAATCTACCCTGAGGTCTAAGTCCCTTCAGACCAGAAAACATCATAAAATCCAATGGGCACTGGACAATTCATAGGAATTCCGTCTGCCTCTTCCCAGGAACAGCCTCACCTCGGTACTTCACCCGTCTGCATGCACACACACATTTCTCAGACAGTTCCCAAGGTGAAGCAGAGAGCCCCCAGCCTGACTAAGACTGTACACAGGAGGGCTTCTGTGAGTGGGCAGGAGGGAGGCAGGCGGGGCGAGCATGGCTTCCGGGAAGCATGGAAGGAGGATTGCCTACATCGCCCTCCTCCTGCTCCTCTTCTTCCTCCTCCTCGTGGAGCTAGCCTACACTAAGACTAGGCAGGTGTCTGACCCTGCTCCACAACCCCAGCCCAGACACAGGTCAGGCTTTCAGGTGGGCAGGCCCACAAGCTGTTTTCTTCTTCATCTCCAGAAACGCTCCCAGCCACACCTGCCCAGTTGTGCACTGACCTCCGCAGCCCTGAGCCTGCCTGGGGAAGAAAGGGCCAGCAAGTGGCCTCATGAGCTTTGGTGCTGAGCGGGATATGTCAGAGGGGTCTGACACCTGGAGGGGTCAGGGACTGCTTGACTTTCTAACACCTCAGCCTTCCTGGGGGACGCAGAGCACAGCAGCACTGCCACCGCCTTGGGGTGCTCCTACAAACCAGAATCTTAGGTTTGCCTATTCATCTAAGTCAGAATCCACACGTGAAGGGGACCTCAGTGACTCTTACACTGGAGTGGAGAAGCTCTGCCACAAGTGGTTTTGGTTGGGTTGGGTAGGGTTTAGCTCACTTTTTGAGACAAGGTCTCAATATGCAGTCCAGGCCAGCTTGAACTCACTGTGTAGCTCAGTGACTCATGATCCTCCTGCCTCAGCTTCCTGAGTGTTGAGACTACAGGTGTGCACCACCATGCCCACCTATAGATGATTTTTATAAATATCTTAAAGCAAGTGTATACAGAAGAAGTACTATGGGAATGGCAGCTATTTTACTGTGTGTCTTTGGTCAGGTTACTTTCCTTCTCTCAGCCTCCCCTGAAATATGAAGTTACTATGGGCATACTGTCATGCAACCCCCGGATAAAACCCGAGAGCCTATTACATCCTAGACAAAACAGTATTCCCCTCAAACTTCATCACAGAAGGACTCCCAGAGCCCGGGTCCTCTCACCCCTTTTGCACACATCTCTAAACACCCAGAAACCTCCCCTGCCTTGGCCCACCCTCATCAGGAGAGCCCCACACCTTCAATAGATCTTCTGATGTCCCCACAGCAGCCTCTCCTGTCTCACTCTTCCTGTACCCTGTTTCATGGCCATGAGTGACGGTGGGAACTGACTTTTTGTGCTAACATCTGCTGTTACTGTTTTTTTTTTTTTTTTTTTTTTTTTGAGACAGGTTCTGGCTCTATAGTCTAGGCTGGTCCTGAACTCCCTATTATATAGTCCAAGCTGGTCACAAACACACGGCAATCCTCCTGCCCAGCCTCCTTAGTGCAGGGACTACTGTCATGCACTGTTATGTTTGAAGGTTTTCTCTCTTCCCTCCCCTTTATCAGGCAAGTCCAGATCAGTGGGACTTATTTCAGCACATCCTTTCCTTCCCTCCCCAGTTGGGAACCAGCAAGGTCGCCTGTTCCTTGACTATGGGTCACTAGTTGACAAGTATTACAGGGCACCTGTGAGCACAAGGCCCAGCACTAGGACTGGCTCCAGGGTGCTAGCAGAGAGCAAGACAGGGCTGCTGACCTCCTGGAGCTGACTCTGAGTGGGCACAGCTGCCCAGGAGAGATGTCACTGGCAAGCTCCTTCCCACTCATTTCTTCTGGGATCAGTCATCTGTTGAGCACCTACTAGGCGTCAAATAACACACAACAATCCCTGATGTTCTCACTGTGGGAACCCGGGTGTGTGTACGCCATCTCCTCCCCACGCAAGATGTAAAGGGACCCAATGGCCAGTTACATCTTGCCTTCTCTTGGAGAAAGTGCCAAAGCTCTTAAGCCATGAGAAGAGCACTAATTCTCTGGGTTAACTCCCAAGACGAGGCAGGACATAGGACCTTTGCACTCCTTTCCCTCCATGAGAGTAGCTCATCATCATGTTCCAGTCCTAGGCCAACCTGTCCATGACAAGTCCCCCGGGATAGCCGCACCTGGCCTGAGTGTGGGAAAGCTCCTGCCTGGGTACCCTATCTCACCTGGATTCTTCATTTTTCTTCCTGGCATTCTCCTTTCCTGTTTCTTTCTGTTCTTCTTCAGCAGTGACCACTTCCCCCAGGACCTACACTCTTCTGTCTTCACCTGGAGTGGACCATGTACTGCAGCTGCTTGGCTGAGGGCATCCCGGCCACTCCCAGCCACTACTGGACCTCAGGTGAGCCTTGTTGCCAGGTCACCCGTGCTCATGCGTGTTGCCCTGGGCAGGGCCTCTGGCGCAGCGCGGTCGCCCTCCTACTCCTTTCCTCATCCCAGGTTTGGCCTTCCCTGACTGGGCCTACAAAGCTGAGTCGTCCCCAGGCTCCCGGCAGATCCAGCTGTGGCACTTCATTCTGGAGCTGCTGCAGAAGGAAGAGTTCCGCCATGTCATTGCCTGGCAGCAGGGAGAGTACGGGGAGTTTGTCATCAAGGATCCAGATGAGGTGGCCCGCCTCTGGGGCCTCAGGAAATGCAAACCACAGATGAATTATGACAAGCTGAGCCGGGCCCTCAGGTGAGAAGAGGCAGCCAGTGCAGCCAGAAAAGGCAGAGTTCAAAGAAAAGGGCCGTGGTTGCTAGCATCCCCATTGGCTTGGCAAATGTCCTGGTTCTCCAGGAAGAGCTCCAGTTGGTCAGCCTTGCCGGCTTAGGGAGGGTGACTCTAACTCTGTTACCTTCCCCTAGGCCAACTGTCTGTTCTCAAACTTGATTCTTCAGGTATTATTACAACAAGAGGATCCTGCACAAGACCAAAGGCAAAAGGTTCACTTACAAGTTCAACTTCAACAAGCTCATTGTAGTCAACTATCCTATGTGGGAAGTGCGGGCACCACCCTCACCCTGCCTACTGCTGGGAGCCGCTGCTCTGTGCCAGCCAGCTCTGGTGCCCATGTGTGTTCAGAGTGAGGTAGGCATGAAGGTGGCACCTGTCTCCGGAGTTCCCCTAGGACCTGCCCATCTGCCCAGGAGTCCCCCAGCCCTGCTCTGTATCTCAGGGACCCAAGCCCTCGTCATGTCCTGCATCAGGCCCTGAGTACCCCAGGACAGGGGTATTTAACAATCTGTGTAGTACCGCACCCACCTCTGAGAAAGGGTGAGTCCACGCTAGGCATCACCCTCCCAGCAGTAGACTAGTAGGAACGTATGGTTGTCAACACTGGGTTGTGGTACAAGTGTGGACCAACGAACAGATGCCAGGCAGAGGACTAGACCTGGCCTCTACCCCTCCTTCTTACTCAGCTCCTGCACAGCGTGTTCTTCACCCATCGAGCCCCCACGGGACAGCTGACTGGACAGCAGCCCCTACAGGGAAGCCCAGAGGCCTCGGGGAGGAAGAAGGGGAACCGCAACAGCGTTCAGAGTGAGTGTCAAGGATGGGGGTGGGGCTAGATCTTCACAGAGGAGGGGAAGGCCCTCCTAGGTGAGCACATGTCCTGATGAGCCAGCTTGAGGCAAGGGATAGTGCATAAGCCGTTCATTCTTTCAACCAGTGTTTATTGAGCATCAGGCTCTCTATTAGGTTTGAGGGCTCAGGGATGCCAGAAGGTCCTCGAGAGGCTGAGAGGCTGGCGGGGAACCTGGGCAGAGACTGCCAGTGACCTCTGTTGAGATTCACGTAGGTACAGGCACAAGGAGGGCTCAAAGGATCAAGACTTCCTGGAGGAGGCAACATCTATGCAGGGGAACAAGGCACAGGAATACACCCTGGAAGAAGGAATACCTTGTGAAATAAAGCTATGAGCAAGAGAGCAAATTGGGTAGACTGCTGGCAGCTAGCCAGGGTCAGAAAGCAAGTTACGTGATGGGGATGGGAACAAACTGGAGAAACAAAGGAGGGGTTGGCAAGGCAGCCTGGTGTCCTGTCCCCGAGGCCATGTTCAGATTCTCAATTTATACACAAAATCTCTGATTTACAATGTTTTGGTTTAGGACCATTTGACTCTACGATGGTGCAAAATCATTTGTATTCAGTACTTGGAATTTTGAATTTTGATCTTTCCCGAGGCTTGTAATCCAAAGTGTACTAAAAGCTGCCACTCGCAGCCATACAGATGACCGTGAGAGGGAGCCAGCAGCCAATACTCCACGGTGTGCTATGCTGCTAAGTGAAATACTCTTTGATATCATAATAGAATCCAAGCCCTCACATGTGCCAGGCAAGCACCCTACAACTAAAGCACATCCCTAGCCCTTTCCCAAATTTTATTTTGAGTGCAGCCCATATACTAAAATTAAATTTTATTTTGAGATAGAATTGCACTAAGTGTTCCAGGCTGGCCTCAAACTTTCAATCCTCCTTCACCAACACCCTAAGTAGCTGGGATTCCAGGTGGGCACCAACTACTCCGGCCTTAAATGAATTTTTTTAACATATTCCAGGTTGGTCCTGAACTCACTGTGTAGCCAGAATTAGCCTCAAACTCACAGCAGTCCTCCTGCCTCAGCCTCCCTAGTTCTGGGATTACAGGTGGGGCCTTGCACTTGCTAGGCAAATGCTCTAACTGATGTGTTATTCCTCCAGCCTGTAAGTGCATTTTTTGACTTACAGCATTTTGAGTTTGTGATGGACTTATGAGTCATGTCCCCTTCTGTGCCTCTTGATTGTACTCCAGTTGTGCCAGCTGGGATTGAAGGAGGCAACAGTCTTGGTCAGGTAGCTTATTATAGGTGAGTCCAACCTGTGGCCTGCCAAGTTTCTGCCCTTTCTTTTTTGAGTGAAGAGGACATGTCTAGGGCCACATATAAAATGAATGATTTAGTATAATATAGTATGTATAAATACTAAACTTTCCTTTTTATTAATGAAATTTTCATTAGGACATTAAAAATACCAAGGTCAGGGGCTAGAGGGATGGCACAGAGGTTAAAGTGCTTACTTTGCAAGCACAAGGCACGGAGTTTGATTCCCCAGCACCACCTAAAGCTGGGTGTGGTGGTGCACGCCTGTAATCCCAGCACTCAAGAGGCTGAGGCAGGAGAATTACCATGAGCCCAAGGCTAGCCTGAGCTCCATAGTGAGTTCAGGACTTGCCAGGGCTACAGAGTGAGACCCTGTCTCAAAAAAAAAAAAAAAAATGGCAGGCCATAGATTGAACATGCGCACACTGACCATTTAAGCAGGTGAAAATTAGGTGAGAATCAGGGCTGTGAGATGGGGGCTCAGCTGAAGAGAGACGAAGAGACCAAAGCTCATTCATTTATTTTTCATCAGATGTTAATAATCTTCTGTTTCATGTGCTAGACACTGTCCTAGGAACTGGGGTGCCAACGTGAGGGAGGCCTGTAGGCAAGGAGGAGGCAAAGATTGAAGTGTGTGTACACATGCAACTAAAACTGAACAATCTGCTACAGAGGAGAGGTCAAAGTTTGCTGAGGGCTCCATGGAAGACGTCCTTGATGAAGTGACGTTGAGCTGAGGCCCACAATGTGTCAGCCAAGCTCAAAGGGAGCGAGGAGCACGTTGGTCAGCAAAGACCGCAGTGTGTACAAAGGCCTGGGACAAAGAGGAGCTGGAGGAAGGCCAGCATGGCAGGCAGCACGTAGGATGGAGAGGGAGAAGAGGGTAGGAATGTAGGCAGCAACGAAACCAGATTCCCATGGAAAAGATCACAGAGACACTCTACCAGTCAAGGCTTTCGGGCACAGCCCAAGAACCATCACTCCACTCTAGCCAATTTCTTGGACTAAGGACTCTTGGCCTTTGCCCCACCCTTGATAGAGCTGGAGACCCAGGCTCTGTGCCCTCAGGAGTGCAGCTGAAGCAGCAGTGTGGGAAGCCTGGGGCAGGCTGGGACTCGCTGGGACTCGCTGGGCCGCCAATCTGGCAGCATAAAGCTGAACAGTACCTGAACAGCCTTCTCTGTCCTTCTACCCATCCCAACCCCTCCCAACTCTGGGAGTGCCCTGGGCACAGAGCGCTCTTCTTTGGGAAGCTATGATGGAAAGAAAAGGAGTACCCTGCTGAGACCCGGCGTGGAGTGGGCTCTTTCAAGCATACACACACACACACACACACACACACGTGCATGCCACATGGCCTATCCACACTCGGGCCCTGAGAGACACAGAGCAGGTTTAGGTCACAAGGTTAGCAGCAGCCACTTGCTCCGGTTCTGGACTGGGATTCTGAAACACTAGGCCAATCTTGCCTCCACCATCACTCGAAGCAGGTGGCACCAACCCAGGAAGCCACGTAGGACCACCAAGTGCAGCAACTCTGGTAAAGCCCGGCTGTTCCCGCCATGAGGCCGCTCAGCGGTGGGGCAGACGCAGCTTGATTTGGAACCCCAGGAAACTGCAGGCTCACCCCATCTACAGGTCTCGGGAAAGGACACTGGGTAACAAGGGAGGTACACTGGGGCAAAGCACCACGTGCCTCCTCATGGAGGGCGTTATACTTTACCCTTTCATAGATCTGACTTAAGAAATGCTCCTATTCAATAACCTGGCTGTATTAGGGAATAACTAATCTATTTTTCCAGTTTTTATTTACTATGGCTGCATCAGTGTGACAACACTGGGGTGATACTTCCTTTTTAAGGTAAATAATGTGATCTTACTAAGGAGAATGTGGGCTGGCAGTTAGGTTTTTGGGGACATGAGAGTGATGTGGCATTCTCTCTGCTCAGCTCCAGGGACCCCAGGATGATGGCCCTACTGTAAGGGTGAGAGGGGAAAAAGATTGGATTTGGGAGACCTGGAAGATGACATTTTGGTGGAGGAGAGTGCTGAGCCAGGGCAGGCAGAGGCTGGGGCTCACTGTCCCTGCCCGGGCTCACTGCCATGAACTCTCAGGCCTTCCTTATGGATGACACTGCTTGACTTTAGCCAGGAGAGGGTGGTCTATGAGTGATGGGTGAGAGAACTGCAAATTTTAGGATCAAGCCCAAGGCCACACAGTCTGTTCTCACCCAGCTAGAACTTGAGGCCTTTGCTGCAGGGCAGGGAGAGCAAAGAGTGGGTTCCTTGAGAATGTCTTTACTCTTTCTCTCTATACTTTTTATTTCAGTATTGAGGATTTAACCCAGGGTCAATGCACTGAGCTACATCCCGAACTCTATCAGCCCCCCCGCCCCCACCGCCCTTTTTTGAGACAGGGTCTCGCTCTGTAGTCCAGGCATATCCTGAACTCACTATACAGCCCAGGCTGGCCTCAAACTCGTAGCAATCATCCTGTGCACCAACATGCCCAGTTAATGGGGTGCTGGGGAATCAAACACAGGGCCTTGCGCTTGCTAGGCAAGTGCTCTAACCACTGCTATTCTTCCAATCTCATCTCTTTATTTAAATTTTTATTTAGAAACCCAGGTCTTGCGAAGTTTCTATGCTGCCCAGACTGGGTTCCAATTTGAAATACTCCCACTTCAGCTTTCCAAAATGTTAGGATTTTAGGGCTGGAGGAACAGCTCAGTGGTTGAAGTGCTTGCTTAGCAAACACTAAGCCAAGCGCTAAGCACCCGAGTTCGATTCTCCAGCACCACATAAGCTGGGTGTGGTGGTGCACGCCTGTTATCCTAGCACTTGGGAGGCTGAGATGGACGATTGCCCTGAGTCCAAGGCCAGCCTGGGCTCCACAGTGAGTTCAGGACCAGACTGGACTGCAGAGCGAGATCCTGTCTCAAAAAAAAAAATAAGTAATTTGTTCAAAAAGTTAGGATTTTAGCCCTGGGCAGCCACACCAAGCTCCACATGCATTCGTGGAGTATTTAATCAATGCTACAGTGGGCAGATCGCAAGGAGAATCAAATAGACCCAGACAACAGATAGTTAAGCACACGGAGACTGCATGATCCTACTGACTCAGTGCCCCAAGGACAGGCGCAGAGAGTGAAGGCAGGAGGCAGCAAGTGCCCCGCCTACGCCGGAGGATCTCAAGAAGTTTCCATGTGGAATAACATTTATGGTGAACCTGGAGAAAAGCAAAGAGAAGAGCGAGAGGAGCTGGGGACGAGACTCTCCACAGAAGGTGGAAAGGTACAGGAAAGGAAGGGAGCCGGAAGCACCTCGGAGACTGGCGCTCTTGACCCTCTCTCTTTTTTCCTCTAGGACTTGGCTTTGCCCTAGACCCCTGTGGGCTCGGCCTTTGCTGCCAGGTTGGGAGCCTCCAAGGCGAGCTGCCCAGTTTCGCCTCCTTCACCCCTGCCCTACCACCCCTGCTCCCCTCCAACTGGCCCCACCTCTCAGGGCCCTTCTTGACTCCTTTCCCCTCAGAACAAGAGCTTCCAGGGGCCTCTCCCCCAGACACCCTACCCCCAGAGCCCAGGTGCCCCCCACAAGTCCAGCACACTCTAGGGCTCCCTCTGTTGGCCGGGCTAGGACAGGGTGCAGGGAAAAAGCTTCCCCTCCTGTTATGTAAGCCTGAAGGGCTGCAGGTAAGGCACGACTCTGTGGTGGTGGCAGAGGGGTGCCTGGGACCTAGGGAGGACTTCTCCCCAGGGTCCCAGAGGGTCACACCTGGGGAAGGGAGCCCTGCCTCCCCCAGCCTGGAGAATCTCACAGCAGTGTGGCCCTTGGATCCACCTTAGCGGAGAGAAGACATTGGGGGGGGGGGGAGGCGGGGGGCTCCAAACTCCATCTCCTCTCCTGCCCACCGCCTTCTAGTTTTGCACCTCCTCGTGGCTGAAACAGCTGAAGAATTTGAAAAAATGAAGTTGGCCCACTGTAGGAAGGTGCAAAGGTGGGACAGGGAAAACCAAGATGGGGCCCCTCCTTTCACACCAAACAGCTCATCAGACCAAGGAGTCAATCTCAGTAGCAACATTTTTTAGAAAGAAATGAGGTTAAGGTTTCCATGATTTGGACCATATCTGCCCATGGAAGAAGGAAAATCAAGGGTCAATACTGGGAAGGAGCCAAGGGCGTTCTGCCCCCTCAGTCCCCAGCTCATCCCTTCTTCCAGGCTTATTTCATCTCCCCGCGCAGGCTAAGCTCTCCAGTCCCTTACCCATCGTGTCCCACTGAAGCTCTCGTTCCGTGCAGGCCCTTCCATCTGTCTTCATTGCTCCAAGACCCAGATAGGTGGGGGGACGGGGGTCAGTTGGTTCCTGATCTTTGTAATATTTCTTGCAGACCATGAATAAAACGCTGTTGATAGATAAGCCGCCCTCTTGGAGCATGTTCCTCCAGTGCCCTGTCCTGCGTTCTCATTTCTGATCCCATGTGGAGCCAAGCAAGGGTCCAGACAGACAGGGGCTAGGGGCAAGGGCTGTGGCCGGACTAGAAAGCAAGCTAGCTGCCATCATTTCAGAGAGAAGGCTGAAGGAAACAATGTCCTGGGAGCTCTCAGGAGACATGGAAACCACCCCTAAGGAAGACCAGGGTCATTACAGAATAACCTCAGACCCCTGCCAAGGACCTCTGGGCAAAACTCTCAAGGGAGATGAAAAAGAAGGCAGGGGTTCCTCTTCCTCAGGCCTCCTCCCCAACACCAGGCCCTAAGAACAAGAATCAAACAGATTTGAAGTATCAGATGACTTGGTAGAGTAGGATGAAAGAAAGGGTGTCCTGCTCAACCAAGAACATACCAACAGAGGGGTGCTGTGGGGGGCTGAGGCCACTGCACCACGTTACTGTCTGCCTCTGGGGCTTTATCTACACAGCTGGGATTTTCCTCTACTCCCATGGAGCATGAACTGGGAAAGCACAAGGGGCCCCTCAGCCCATTGTCCCCCAATCCCCTCCCTTGTGTTTCATTCTGTAGCCAGACTGCAGCAGATGCATTGCTGTAGGGGTCTCTGTCCCGCGGGGACCACCCCCCCCCCGAACAGCAGAGGAGGGGGTCAGATGACAGAGTAACACACTCTGGGAGTCCTTTCAGTGAATGCCGTCTCCAGTTTATATAGGGAGTACAGGGGCTTAAATAGACGAGGTAGTTACCTTGGGCCAATCAGCAAGGCCTCAAGCAGCAGGGGGAGGGTGGGGAGGGGGTTTTCCCAGGGGTTGGAAAGGAGTAGAGGAGAGAGGATGGAATACTCCAGTTGGTTTTTAGCCTCTTAATTAACTAAACCAGCAGTGTTTAAGCAAAACACCTGGCTTAACTTACAAGCAGTAACATTTGTTCATGGGAAGGAAGGAACTCTGCCAAAGTCAGCGATGCTGAGGCTCTCGGGCCCTGAAGACCCCAACACATCGCCAAACAGTTAATGGGAAAGGAGAAACCCAGAGAGGGGCATGAGTAGGAAAGTTGAAGCAGGCAAAGAACCCGGCCCTGGTTTCCAAGCTGGGCTTAGGCCACGAGAAAGGGTTTATGAGAATGTTTCACCTCTGTCTCAGATGCCAAAACAGAGACCCCAGACTCTGTTTCCTGAGTCCTCAGGGCCACTGCTTTCCAGGAGTCCCTGAAGCCACAGGGCAGTCCCCCACTCACACTGCTGGGAGGACCAAGGCAAGGGCTTTCCTACCACTCTGCTCATCTTGGGGACACAAAGAGCCGGAGTTGTCTGCTTAAGTACAGGAAGTAGATAGACGGTGCTGTCTTCAGGTTTAGGTTCAGCCAGGGGCAGGCGGGGTTTTCTCCATTATGGAGATTCTCATGTGACCTTTGCCTTGCCTCACTTCCTCTTCGTGGTCTGTGATAAGGGTGACCCCACCTTTCAGACAATGAAAAGTGCTTTGAGATCACCATTGTAAGATCTGCCTTCAGGGTAAGTAAGCCCAGGACACTAAAAATTCAGCCCAAAGGACTTACTTCCTGATGGCTGTCTCTTCGTTTTAGGAAATAGAAGCAAGTAGAACAGATTTTCTCAACTTTGGCTCTCTTGATGTCTCTGGTTGCATAATTCATTATTGTCCTGTGTGTTGCTGGGTGTTTAGCAGCATCTGGGGCTTCTCCCATTGGATATAAGTAGCACCTTCTCCCACGCAGTTGTGACAACTCCAAATATCCCCAGACATTGTTCCCTGGGAAAAGAGGAGAAATTGCTTTCAGTTGCAAACCATTTAAGTAGAGAACGGCTTCAGCAAATCCTGGTATTCTGGCAAAGACGGAATCCAGCTTCCTCCTGGGAAAACGTTTGGTCGCCACATTGCAAGAGTGCCCTCTGGTGGTCAGAGACAGTACTGACACTCAGAGGCGATCAAACCTCAGAACCTGGATGGGTGGTCCGCGTCTGAGGTGAAGGGGTGCACCTTGGAGCCTCTTAGAAGAGGAAAGGAGTTGCAGCACGCAAATGGTTTGTGACAACTTTTCCATTTCAAACCCCTCAGCAAATCACGGACAAGCCCCAAAGGATCAGCTGATTTAATGTGACAAAAGACTGTGGGTTATCAAATTCTGGTACAACCTAGCAGAGCCATCAAACCCAGACAGCCAAACTCTGACTCTGTGACCATTGTGCTCATTAGCGAAAAGTGCATGAACACTCAGCCTTCTTCCAGGAGCAGCAGAGACCAGGATGAGGGACACCAGAGCCAGCCTGCCAACCACACCTGCCCCTGGGCCCTCAGTTTTGTGTGCAAGATACACAGACTGGTTACTCAGTCAGAGCCCAAGAATTTTAGCAAGTCAGACTCTCTGGGCTGCATGAATCTTACACTGATAGTACCTGTAAGTGACCTTTGAGATCAAGTTCAAAACCCCTAATTTTACAGGACCGCAGAAAAGAAGGAACTTGTTCCAAATCATACCTATAGAAGTACTAAATTTAGAATATAAATTTCTTAATTATCAGTTAATGTTTTTCCATCTCACCATAATCACTCAGTTAGAGAGTTTAAGAGGTACTTAAAATTCCTTAGAAACAAGAGTATGTTGTATGTACAGAGGGATATTTAAAAGGGTTTGTTTGTTTTGAGACAGTCTCACTCTGTAGCCCAGGCTGTTCCTGAACTCACTATGGAGTCCAGGCTGGCCCTGGACTCATGGAAATTCTCCTGTCTCAGCCTCTTTAATGTCAGAATTACAGGCGTGTGCCACCTTACCCAGGTTATGTGGTGCTGGGGAATTGAACTCCAGTAGTTAGTGCTTGCTTAGATAAGCGCTTTGATCACTGAGCCATTCCTCTAGCCCTGTTTTTGTTTTTTGTTTGTTTGTTTGGTTTTGGTTTTTTATGCTAAGGACTGAACCCTAGGCCTTCACACTGAACTACATCCCCAGCCTTTTTTTTATTTTGAAACAGAACCTCACTAATTCATTAATTGCCCAGGCTGGGTCCAAACTTGTAATCATTCTGCCTCAACCTCCCAAGGAGCTAAGGGTTAGGGTGTGCAGCTTTTTCACCTGACCTTAGCAGCAAGCACCTTCCTTTTCGTGTGCATTCTGGTGCCTGACTATGTACTATCAGGTGTTGGCCTCTAATTGTCTCATGTGCATCAAGGTCGTGTCCCTGTAAAGCTGGTATTCTCTGGGCCAGTGCCACATTCCCTTGTAAAATGGAAGGTGTTCAGTCATTAGAATACTTAATTAGCAGAGGTTTAAAAACTAAAGTAAAGGCAAACTACATGCTGCTCTAAACTGTTGATGACAGTGAGGTCTTCCCGTCCTCTCCATTCTACTCCTGTGAGAACTCCAGCCCAGACAGAAGGGAAACCCGAGCACCTCCACCTTGGACACGCATAGCCATGCACTGCTTACTGCCCTGCTAGAAGACACTGTTGCCATGCAAGCATCGTAATGTTCTTGAGCAAACCTCGACGGCATTAGAGGTCTGGTCACTGCACACGGTCTCTCAACTTGGTCAGGTAAACATGCACTGTGGGAGGTGGCTGCCACAGCAATGTGGTCCACTGCTCACAGTCACTTTTTTGGAAACAAATAAATGATATAATAATGACAAAATGATAGTATAAGAGGTACATAGACCAGTAACATGTTCTTTTATTGTCATTATTATGAAGTATTGCATGTTATCCATAATTATACTGAATTATATTGCTGTGCTTTTATATGAATGGCCAGGCACAGGTAACTTACACCATTGTCACCCCAACTCATGAGCAATGTGTTGCACCGCAGGTCACAGCATCCTGACCAGGTGATAGGAATTTTTCAGCTTGGTTATAATCTTACAAGGCACCACCATCCTATTGTCTGAAACATCGTTATGTGCCATATGGCTGTCTATGCATATAGACGTGTTTACATATAATTCACCAAGCACTTATAAGTTCCTACTATGTTTTAATGGAAACGCTCCTGCCAGGTGCTGAGGGTACAGAGAAATCACAGGGTCAAAAGTTATGAGACTTTTAGCTGGGCATGGTGGCACATGCCCACTGCACAGTTACCATGGGGGCCGCTGCCAGGAGCCGAAATGCAGAGCCAGACGTCGCTTCCAGTTCAGCAGCCCACATGCTTTCCCACTTGCAGTGTCAAGGCCCTGAGAGAATAAGTTGCTCCAGGTCACCAAGAACAGCAAAACCTGTGCATCTGTCCCTGTCCATCGGTCATGCTCCCTTGTCCTGCCTACAATTTGCGATGATGGATGCAAAAAAATCCTCCAGCTCTGGACGTGTTGCTACCATAAAGCAACCCATCTACAACCTGACCTGGACCCTCGCGCTCTTTGCTGTCATCCTGGTTCGTCAGCAACTATTTCGAATCTTCCCTTGCCCCCATTTCCTATCCTTCCTCTGGGAATTCCACTACCCTTTCACTGAGACTCCCTCCCCATTCTAGGCCTTCCTTTCAGTCCCAGGAATGTGGTGTTCCCTACCCAGCAATGTTCCTTTCCTTTCTGCCTGTACCAAACAAAGGAATTCAGGCAGGTGGCAGTTGTGCCTAGGGCTAAGGATCCTAAATTGCATTAGAGTTCTAAAAGAGTGGTGGAACTTCCATTCAAGATGGCGGCCAAGTAGCAGAGCTGCACAAGGTCTCCTTATCAACCCAAAAAGTTGATAATTTAGTCATCACACGCATGTTCAATGAAGCTAGGAAAGAGAGCAGCACCGCAACAACTGAAAGGAGGCCAGGGAAGGTCAGAAATCCCAAAGGAACATCGAAAGCAGAGGGAAAAATAATCCCAGCAGCCCAAGAAACCACCACAGGCCAGCTGCAAACGTCTGGAAGCCACAGACATCTGCGCATGGAGGAAAGCTCACGTGGAGCCCAGAACATCTGACAGAGCTAGGAGAGGAAGAGGCACCCCAAAAAATGATAGGAGGCTGTGGGAAGGTCAGAAATCCTGAAGACATATTGGATCTGGAAGAAAACAGCAGCTGATTTGGTGTGGTGCTGAGCTGCCGGCATCCACAGACCACAGTCAGAGGAAAGCCCGGAGCCAGAAACTCCATCTGAGGTAAACACAAATCTGGGAGAAGTGGGAATTGTCAGCAGCTGATGGCCTCAGCCTCTGAAAAATGAACCTGTGGTAGTGTATACTACAGATGCAACACACTGTCCCCCTAGAAAAGGCCCCGGGGAGCCCAGATCAGAAGCAGCACTTGGCAGCCATAACAGGCAATGATGTAAGCAGGAGCCATTTTTAAAAGAAGGGTAAAAAATAGCCCAAGACTGAACCCTTTAACCCTTTAAAGGAAAAGAAAGCTCAGAAGAGCACGTCAGTGATTTTGGGGTCACCCTTAAACAGTGCCTCGGAAGAAACTGGCACAACAGGCAGAGAGAGGAGAAAAGAGAGGGGAAAAGGCTGCTGATCTCCTGAAAAGCTCAGCGTAGTGGATGCACCCCGAGGGTGGAGAGCTCCGCCCTGGGGGAGGAAAGCCAAGACAGGTAGGAGCGGGACCATCACCCCATCCCTCCTGCACATGCCAGAAGCTTCTGGGTCACTGTTGCCCTGCATGCCAGAGGCATCTAGGACCACATCTATCCCGAGCACCAGAGGCTTCCAGAGACTTCCAGGGAATTCCATCATCCTGTCAATCCTGGGTCCCAGAGGCTTCCAGAGGCATCTAGGACTGGGCCTTCACCAAACCCTTCTTTCCTCCACACCAGAGACAGCCAGCCAGAGACAGCCAGAGACAGCAGAATCATGAGGAAACATGGCAATATATCTCCTACAAAAAGACCTGACACCCCAGAAAATGATACCAGGGATCCTGAAATAGCAGAATCCAAAGATGAAAATGGCAAAAAAGATGATAACTTCTGGGCCCAGAAATACTTTGAATTAAAACAGAAAATGAAACAAATAATGCAGGAGATATGCCAGGACATAGCTATGCTAACAGCAAACACTGAAAAGCAACTAGAGGAGAACAAAGAAGATATACACCAAAAGATAATGAAGGCAATACAAGAAATTAGAGAGGAACACAAGAGATATTTTAAAAATTGAGTGAAGATATTCAGGAAGTGAAAAACACAGAGGAAATGATAAGCAACCACTTCAAACATTTCCAGAATAGAATGTCAGACCTAGAATATAACATGATTGAGCTGCAACATACAGGCTGTAAAGAACACAAAACAAAAAAGGAAGAAAGCAAATTATTACAATAGCTGATAGATAATTCAAAGAGAAACAACCTCAGAATTACGGGAGTCTAGGAGAAGACTGAGGACAAAACAAAAGGCTTAAGGGTCGTGATCAATGAAATTATGGAAGAAAATTTCCCAAATCTAAGAAAAGAAATGAACATGGAACTACTGCAGGCATATAGAACACTAAACAACTTTGATCATAAGAGATTCTCATCACGACACATCATAATTAAAATACTAGAAACCCAACACAGAGAGAAAATACTAAAAGTGGTAAGAGAAAAACAGAAGGTGACCTACAAAGATAAACCCATCAGGATAATTGCTGACTTCTCAACCCAGACTCCAAAAGCCACAAGATCGTGGAGCAATGTCATCCAAGCACTAAGAGAACATAAATGCCAACCAAGACTGCTATGTCCAGAAGAAGTATCTTTTAAATTAGAGGGAGAAATTAAAACTTTCCATGATATAGAAAGCTTAAAGAAATTTGCAGACAGTAAGCCAACATTGCAGAGAATACTTAAAGGAAACTTAGAAAGTGAAAGGGAGGCCAGTGACACCAATGACCCTAGAGAAAAAGAGACAACAGCTAGAGGAGAATGAGCTGAGAAAAAAGTAAGTTTAGTAAACAATGCTGAAAAACTATAACAATAGTAGGACATACCAAACATACCTCGATAATTACTCTAAACATGAAAGGCCTCGACTCACCTATTAAAAGACATAGACTGGCTAACTGTGTCAAAAATAGAAAGCCACAATTTGCTGCTTACAAGAGACACACTTCACCCACAAGGAAACTCATAGACTTATAATAAAAGGATGGAATTCAATATTTCATGCAACAGGACCCAGAAAACAAGCAGGAGTAGCTATATTAGTTTCAGATGCATCAGATTTCAAAACAAAACTAGTGAAAAGAGACAAAGATGGTCACTATATACTGGTTAAAGGAATAATGGAACAGGAAGAAATCACAATTATCAATATGCTCCCAACTCTAGAGCACCCAATTATGTAAGCCAAAAATTATTAGATCTGAAAGGACATATAGACCCAAATCAATTATAGTAGGGGATTTTAATGCTCCACTATCACAGATAAGTAGATCAACCAGACAGAAAATCCACGAAGATATACAACAGCTAAACGACACTATAGGAAACTTGGACATAACAGATTTTTACAGAGTTTTCCACCCAACATCAAATAAATACATATTCTTCTCAGCAGCACATGTATGGAACATTTTCTAAAATAGACCATGTTCTAGGCCATAAGTCTTGCTTAAATAAATACAAAGAAATAGAAATAATTCCTTGTATAATCTCAGGCCATACTGAAATAAAACTGGAACTTAACAGCAAAAGAAACAGAAGAAAATACACAAATACATAGAGACTTAACAATTTATCAAACAACTGACCGAACAGTAGATCACAGAAGAAATCAGAGAAGAAATCAAAAACTTCATAGAGTTAAATGTTGACGGAAGTACATCATATCAGAATCCATGGGACACAATGAAAGCAGTTCTTACAGGGAAATTCATAGCCATAAATGCATACATCAAAAGAACAGAACAGTCACAAATAAACACGTTAATGATGCACCTTAAGGACTTAGAGAAACAAGAACAACTTAATCCAAAAAGCAGTAAAAGAGAAGAAATTATGAAGATCAAATCTGAAATTAATAAAACTGAAATTTAAAAAGACAATAAAAAGATTAATGAGTCAAAAAAAGAATCTCAACAAAGATATAACAACATATAGGGGGGAACAAAGGAACTTTTGTCAAATATCCAATGAAGGAATCTGCTGGACAAAGAGAGGAGGCATCAAGATTTGACCACTGCAGTCCATTCAAGGAACAGGAAGCTGAGCTAAAGAGTGGTGATTTAAGTGAAATTATTCAGATGTGGAAAGGTTAATTATATTAAGTACTTTATAGCCCCTTTGACTTGGGAAACCCAGAATACAGGCATTCTTTAGAACCACATGATATGATAGCCAGAGTTGGGGGGTAGGGATGGGGAGGGTGTGGGTGGGTCAAAAATGGGAGGGGATTGTAAAGTTGATGTGATATACATGTGCACAAAATATTCGTTTAATGTGAACATTATGTATTGCATATGTGTATTAGTAAAATAGTGGAAATAAATAAAAGAAAGAGTGGTGCCTTGTTTTCTCTACGACTTCCACATTATTAAATCCAATAAGACCTGCTTTGGTCTTGTTGAACCTCTCCTCCGCTTGTGACATTGCTGAGGGCCCTCTGTCCCTTTAGTCACCAAGCTCCATCTCTTCCCACCTCTCCCATGTACAAACTCACATCAGGGCTTCCCTTCTGCACCCCAGTGCTCTTGGGAACACTGCTCCACAGCTCTGGGCACTCTACTCACGCTTGGCAGATAGTTTCAGTTTAGACTTGCCTCCTTGCCTTAACCACCACCCAAATGCTATATCTTCCCAGATTAGCACAGCCAGCCCATGCCTGATCTTGTCTCAAGCTTTGTGGCCATTGTTCCTACTACCCACTAAGCATTTCGGCCCGGGTGCCATAGGCATCATAAACTGTACCTGCTCGAGGTGGAATTCCTCATCTCCACATTGCCTTTCACTCTCCTTTTCTATTTCTTGCCTCAGTTAACGATACCACAACATATCCAATTATACCCGTGCAGAAAGCAGCTGACCAACCCAAGAGAAGGTAGGGTACGCACAGGCAGTTGTGTTAAAGGGTTCCACCAATGAGGAGTTTCACAAGAGTGATGACTGGCTGCACCATGTGAAAACCCACAGGTGACTTCCCCCTAGAATTGTTAATGGCTTAAGTGTGAAGTAGTTACAAAGATCTCAGGGGTAGTGACGAGGCTGCTGAGTGAAATCACTTCCTTATTCAGCTAATATAAACCCCTAAACAGAAAGCCACATTGGTGACATTTTCAGGACTCTTTCTAGGTAGCGGAAGCTCATATCCCTCTGTTTTCATTCCCCTTATCTTCATCTTAACATACAAACTACCCACTTGTAAACTGTCTCCTTTGCGCAATTCTTCAGCTTTACAAGATGCAAACACGGTCTCAGCACGAGGGTAAGGTCTTAGAGAACACACCCAGAATCTCTCTGAGAAGGAAAAGGAGATACCTACTCTCCTACACCAGTTTTCTTTCACCACATGGTTCCCTGCCTCAGGTTAAATGAGGACCCCAGCATCCGATTAAAAGCGCTGCTTTCTGTCATACAGTCTTACTGTTGGCTCTCTCCTATAATCCTCGCATTCTTATTCTACGTCTATGGGGACACCTGTAAAGTTAGAGCAAGAGAGGGTGCAATTTTGGGGAGACAGGATTTTACATTTGTCAGTTGTTTCTTTCTCAAATGTTCCACTACGGTAACCCTGAGCAATGTTCCTGGTGCAATAGGGTAACCTTTTGGCCCATCTCTGCCAAACACACATGCAGGGTGATCCGAAGCCACACGGCAGGGACATGTGGCTGGGGTACTGTGTGGGACGCACAGACCGATTACTCAGCAGCTTGCCTCACCCCTGCTCCTCCAGGGGAGGCCTCTCACTGGAGGCACAGCACAGCTGCACCCAAAGGCCAGCAAGATCCCTCTTCCCTCTGAGTGTTCTTGTCACCATTCTTGTTGTTGTTGTTGGGGGTAGGGGGACAGGGTGGGTTAGTTAAGGAGAAACCCCATCCTGCATGGGATGGAAATCACCACCCATGAGCCAGCAGCACAAATCCGTTGAGGATCCATGGAATCTGTATTGGTTAGGGTTCTAAAAGGGCAGAATTAATGGAATTTATAGATATAAACAGAATTTTTTGGAGGGCTCACAGGTCTGAGGAAAGAGATAGTCCTAATTGGCCTCACACATGTGCAAGAGCTGGAGGGTCCAGTAGCTGCTCAGACTTGTGCCGGAAGGACACCAGTCCAAAACTGCAAGACAGCTGATGTCAGCCTGCTGCGGATCATTGTCCAAGAGCAAGGCAAAGACCAGAGACTGATGAATATCCGCCATGGAGATCTGTGAAGGGAAGACCAGGGCAAGCCAGGAGCAAGCAGATGTCTCCAGACTCAACACGAGACCAGAGCTTTTCTTCCCTCTTTCACTCAGTTCAAACTGCCAGTTGGGCTCCACACACCCAAGGTGGGCACCCTTCCCCCACTTTTGGGCCCTCTAGTCAACAAGACACACCTGAAAGCTCTTCCCTGGACTTTTCCCAGTTGCAACAAATTGACACAATCCCTCCAATGGTCACAATCCACACCTTCTCAACTCAACAGCCACACACATCTCCTTAGGCCACACTTACTTTCTAAAATACAATAGCCAAATTCCTAATTGTTCTTAATATAACACAACTACACTGCATATAAGCAGAAACACAATGAATTCCTCCCCACAATAGAAAACAGAGCTCCCCTTTGAAAGATGCTTATTCTCCAGACATTCAATTACTTAAAGATTAGAATGTAACTTAACAAATTTCAATATTAAGGCAATTAATAACATATATACATATATAAGCATACAAAAAAGTTATAATCCTCATTCAGTAACTGACCACATGGTCATAGCTGGTATTTATAACTACCTTCTTCTACTAGCCATTCTATACTGCCTTGGCCTTCCACAAGCACCCCAACAGGTCTTGGTTCTCCTCCTAGTGGAGGGACCCATTCCTTTATTCCTGAAGGTTCTGGGCCATTTGTCATCCTGTCTGGATTGGGTTGTGTCAATTTCCCATTGATTTTAATAACAGGGCATGGTAAGACTAGGAGGCTCCCCAGATCTTCTCCTGCAGTCCAAACATAGTCCTTTTTGTGTCCATTATGGAGTACCAGCCTGACTTCCCTTTGGTAGTCTAGATCAATCATCCCTGCTAATACTGTAACTCCATTTTTAGCGTGTAGGCTCAGCAGCACAAAGAGTCCAAAATGACCAGCGGGGAGTTTTAACTTTCAGTTTAATGGAATTGTTGTTGTGTTGCCTGATAAACGCCTTCCTCCTCTGGACCCAAGACTTCTAGCCCAGCAGAGCATAAGGTTGCAGGAACAGGACGCAAAAAATTTTCTAGTGGGTTACTAGGAGTGATGGTGAATGGTATCACCCCTTAATTCCTGGACGTCTGAGTCCTGGCAATGGGAGAAACGGTGCCATATATTGGTCATTGATTCAGAACGATGCAGCCTTTTCTCACAGTTGGCTCAAATTAGCAGGGAGCCCAAAGGAGAAAAGAAAGGAAAAGAAAGGAGATATAGTAAATGACTGAACTGACCCTTGGCTCAGTGGAGGAGATAGAACCCTTGTCCTCGGGCCTATGATGTAGATTCCTTTATAAAGGAATCCCAATGTAGTTTGATGGTTAACAGGGACACAGACAATCACTGAGTAACTAACCACCATTGCTACCCGATCCCCAGGGGCCTGTCCTTCCTTTTGATAATTTTCTTCAGGAGCCTACATCTGCACTGGCAACTGAACTCTAATTCCAAATACTGGCAAGAATTTCAAAGTTCCTGTCTCTAGATAAATTTGGGAGGCCTTGATCTGAAGCTCATCTGGCATGACAGTGGGCAGCTTGTTAACACACAGCTCAACTATATCAACAGGTTTAGAGCTCATACCCAGCCCAGTGTTGTCACAGAACTGGGAAGGAGGCATTCTATAGACTGGGACTACATGGGAGGATGTCCTGATCAGATTTTAAAGGAGACAGGAGCTGATAGGGACGCTTATCTCTCCTGATGTCTTACAAATGGGTAACAAGGAGTCTAAAAATGTCAGGGAGACAATCCCCTGGGATAGGTTGACAGCAACTGGGGAAAATTTGACATTCAGACTTTAAAGCCTTTTCTGTTTTTAAACTTGTCTCATTACCCACTAAAGGGGGAAAAAGTGGTCTCCAGAGGGAAGTATCAACTATGATACCATCCTCCAACTGAAATTATTTTGTAGAAGTGAGGGAAAATAGATAGAAGTCCCTAGCTCTTTTTCATCTTCAGGGACAATTTAAAGCTCTGTCACCAGATTCTAGAAGGAAACTCAAAAAAAAAAAAGTTTTTGGGACCAGGATCTCTCATTGATAACCTACTAAATGATGCCACTAATTCTGTTTCCTATAACAACATCTGGAAGAGGAACATGGAGGAAAAGGAGGCTAGGAGCTTGTTGCTGCACTACAAGGTGGCCAAGTGTTGTACCTGCTGGCTTTTTCCTTAGGTGGGATTTCAAAGAGGCCATTGGAGGAGAGGGTGCCCTAGTCTGGGTTAATCTCCTAAACCACTCTGCCCTAACTGTGGCAAAATAGGACCCTGGTGGGCTCACCATCCCCAGGATCAAAGAACTCTCCGTCTAGAGCCCTAGCTGTTATCCCTGAAATGAGGAAGCCCCAGGCTCCAGTCAGCACCCAACCTAACCATCACCATCATCAGGAAAGAGCCTCAGGCCACTTTGGATATTAGAATACAAGCCCCCTCCTCAGTAGTGAGGCCTTTTGTCCTCTTCATACCTCTTATCTCAGGTACCTGGTTTCTGGCCCATGCTGTTTTATGGGTGATCATGGGCTTCTAGTGACCAAATGCTTTTGTCCTCTTCAGTGTTGCTTATGGGATAAATTTCTCCTCACATATTACTGTTTGATAATGACTAAATATACAGTGCCCATATTATTTTGACAAACTTTTAAGTAACTTAACTTGAACAAATGAGGCTTTTGAACAATAAGTGAATGCTTTTATTTGTTCACAGAGACCCAAAAGTATTACATTTAACTATAAATATCCTGGTTGACCAGGGATACTGAGTCTCAAAGTCTAAGGCTCTACTGTTGCTCCAATAAGTTTACTACTGAGGGTTTATTATAACCCCAGGGCATCAAGCTATTTCAGATGGGCTATCTAAGCGAAAGCAACTTTGTATTTTCTCTAACTGGCTAAGCACCACATACATTTCCCCCCTCAAAAAAAAAAATTCAATTTCTTTTTTCTGGGAGCAAAAAGTACAGCAGGCATATGGCAAATTTTCTTCCTCTCTATTCAAAACCCCTTCTTGAGGACTGCTACACCCTGATAAATAGGCTATATGTGACCTTGTACTTATGCATCAAGGTATTGCTTTAGGGTTCCTCACCCCGGCCCAGGGCCTATTCAAAGGGCTGTGTTGTACTTATCAAGACAGCTAGCCCAGGGAAAGCCAAGAGATAACAGAGCAATAGCTGCTTTTTGTTCTTTTAGCAGAAAAAATTCCTTGAGTTTACTTTGGTATATCTGCTGCCTGTCTGAGCTCATCATCAAGTAACTTTTCGATTAAAATGGAAAGGTTAGTTGTCATCTTAATTCTATTTACTTTGCTCTTACTCCTGAACTCAGAATTCCTAATCAGGAGGGGGATAATATGCATTCATAACGATCTCACAATTGTTAAACAGATTTGAGCTTAGCCACTTGTGGTCGAGAGGGACTCACATGACCAGCCCATTGAGCTCATAGTAACACTTCCGCAAAAGACAGCTGGCTAGGCTGCCACTTCTTTGAGAGCTTTATCAAGACCCAGCATTGGCCAGTAGGGCGGTCAACAGGGTTGACTTGACTCATACATCAGAACTCCTTAATAATAATGTCATAAATAATAAATCATAGCACAGTCTACATATGTCAGAAACTAAATGTGAGATCAAAATTGACCCTGAGTCTGAGCTTTGTCTTAAGTATTTGAACTGAAGTTATACAAGTATAAATGTGCCCATTTGAGGTCAGGTTAAAAGATCTAAAGTTGTTCTTTGATTCTTAGATGTGTATCAGTGCTACTAAAACCTGTAGACTTGCTAAATAAAAGGTTATATGCTGGTAACCACTGCTAAGCCATAGATCCTAAACTTTGTCTCAAAGGTAAAATTGGTCATACATAAAGTATATTTGTAAGCAGGTACTTTCTGTTTAAAGTCTGATCTTACAGACCTGGCTAGAAGTCTACAAGTATGATCTTAACATACTGATGTTATCATGATTATCACACTATGATGATATGTTTGCCCTTGTTATTCATATTTCAATTTTCCTTATGAACCTTTTCAACTGTTAACTGATAACAGCCTGCAGGGACATAATTTCTGACAGGCAACCTAACAGTATTAATAAGGAAGGTAACAATTCTCTGGTCACACTTTACATTTCAGGGTAACTTTCAGTGTTTAATTTTCAAAGAGGTTCATGAGGTTACAAAAATCTGATTTAAAAAGTTACTTTTGCTTGTTTTAGCCAAAAAAGACTAAAATTAAAATGAGTTAAACTTCAAAATATAATGTGCATTTTACTGTGGTGTTATATGCATATTTTTATTCTTAAAGATTTAAATTTTTTTTTCCTTAAAAGTTGCTTAAAAGGGAGCTGGAGAATGGCTCAGCAGTTAAAGTTCTTGCCTAGCAAGGGCTAAGTCAAGTGCTAAGTACCAGAGTTCGATTATCTAGCACCACATAAGCTGAGTGTGGTGGCACACGCCTGTAATCCCAGCACTTGGGAGGCTGAGACAAGAGGATTACTGTGAGTCCAAGACCAGATTGGGCTCCATAGTGAATTCAGGACCAGCCTGGACTAAAGAGAGAGACCCTGCCTCCAAAAAATAAATTTAAAAAAATTTTTTTAAGTTGCTTAAAAGGAAATCTGTAGGTTGTTTGGATATGATTTCTAACCCTTAAATGGGACTCTTGAGGAAACTGACTTTCCAGGAAAAATGGTTTGGATATCAATTAAGCCTAAATCCTTTGAGTTCCTACAAAGACTACGAGGGGATTCACGTAAACAAATATTAAACATCTGGATTATTTGTGAATAGATTAAAATGCTAAGGACTTTACTAAAAAATAAGTTTATGTATTCTCTACTCCTTCAATCTCAATAATGTATCAGAGTTCAATTTTTAGCAAGGCTAAAATTGTGGATCTCAATAACACTGAGGGTAAAACTAACTGTGTATTTGTTTGTTTATTTGTTTTTCGGAGACAGGGTCTCTCTCTGCAGGCCAAGTTGATTCTAAACTCAGTATGTGGTCCAGGCTGGCCTCAAACACATGGTAATCCTCCTGCCTCAGTCTCCTAAACGCTGGGATTACAGCGAGAGCTACCATAGCTCAACTTATGTGACACTGGGAAGTCAAATCCAGGACCCTGAGCTTGCTATGCAAGCACTTTAACCGCTGAGCTACACCCTCAGATCACAACTAACATTTAAAAAGTAATTTTCTGATAAATAATTTCTTTTGTGTTCTTCATTACATTTTGTTGGGTTTTAAATATCTAAGAAAATAATGGGTATTAATTATTTAACTGATAAAGGCCATAAATTTGTGCTTGTCTAAGTATGAATGAGAATATAGGTCTGTAGATTGTTTAACTGGTACCAAATTTAATTTAAAAAGTATAGAACTGTTCATTAATTCCTTAATGAAAGAGAAAGGTGTAAACTATTGGATGCTTTCTGTGTTTGTTGTATGCCATGCACGTTGGTCTTGTCCGTTAGCCGGTAGAAATACACGTCTTGTGAATTAAAAACTGTTGGGCTCAAGGCATCTATAAGCTTGCAAATAAAAACCTTACAGTTCAATAAATTTAAGTTGGCTGGTAAATCAAAAAGTAAGGATGTCTTCAAAATTGCTGGATTATTAGATAATCAGGATCATAATAATCCAAATTAATGCTCATAGATACTGTGTGACATCTGAGTCATCAGGTGCTAAGTTTAATCCTTCAGGGATTTGAGAGTTTCAAAACTGGGGCTATTAAATATATTTTCAAAAAGTATTAATATAGAGACAGGTTTAAATTTACTTTCTTAAATTTATTCAATGCTAGTCGGTATATGCAATTAGATTAGCTGCTTCTGTCTTCTGCTATTGAGCTTTGATTACAAAAAGAACCTAGGCTTTTTTTTATTGGTTTTTGAGATCTGCTCGAACATACTAATTCTCAAGTAAAAAAAAAAAAATGTGGACATTGACAATGTATAGGGAGATTACCCTTTTGTTACCCAAGCTGCAGAAATTGCCAGCTAGATGGCATCATTCCCGTCAAACCCAAAGGGAAAAGCACCCCAGAGACCCCACCATCCTGCAAAAGCCAACCACTGAAAAGTTTGGAATACTGTTCAAGCACACATCAGTCAAAGGGACTCACACTCCTGTTCAGAAAACAGCAGCAACAAGCACTTCAGGCAAGTATTGATTGGTGGAGACACTCTCTGTCACCGCTTGCTTTGGCCAAGTTTAATTTTGGGATTTCTGATTTTAGTCTTTGAATGTCTCTAGCTAACATATCTGCTTCCAGGATGTGGAAATATGGAAAATGACCCAATCTCTGTTGCAAGATGCCCCACTTATTCCACTCTAATGACCTAGTAACCACAAGTTCAAGAATGGATATTTCCAGGGCTGATGGAATTGCTCAGTGGTTAAAGCGCTTGCCTGGCAAGCCTATGCAAGTGCTAGGTACCTGAGTTCAATTCCCTAGCACCACATAAGCTGGGTGTGGTGGCATATGCCTGTAGCCCCAGCACTCAGGAGACTGAGACAGAAGGATTGCCATGAGTCCAAGGCCAGCCTGGGCTCCATAGTGAGTTCAGGACCAGCTTGGGCCATGACAGCAAGACCCTGTCTCAAACAAACAAACAAAAGAATGGCTATTTCCAAGTTTGGGATGAATATATTCGGCTCACTCCCTCCTTAGGTCATTCAGGCCTACAGGCTCCTTACACCAGGGCAAGCAAACCACACTCACTTTGACTGGCCAAATTCCACCAGACACCGTTGGGACTCTGAGTGGGCCTGGGATGATTGTAGGTAGCAGCGGCTCATACCTTGATAATCCCATTTCTCAAGACTAGACCGGCAGGCGTGGAACCACTCCCTCTTATCCCAGACCCAGTATAGGCCACAGCTCAGGTTTCATCATACTCAAATTCCTAATCTTTCCCTGCTTCCAGACCCTTACCAGAAATCACGTGGTCAGGTTTCAAAAGACCTGCCACGCAAATTAGGCTACTTTCAGACTCCACAATCCCCCCATCAGTGTGGACGCACCTCCTTTAAACTGCTAAAGCCTGGCTCTCACCTCCAATAAATGAGCTGTTACACTGATTCAGCCTCCAGGATGCGATTCCCTCTGTACTCATGCCATTTGAGACTTCGCTGGTGGCCAGGGACCCCAGGACCCTGACGGACACACAGGATGGGTTCCCAAGGAGCAATGTTTGCACATCGTAGTCTTACAAAGAGAAGACCGGTTTGCTTCCAAGTGGCCTGACTGTCCTGGTATCCGGTGGGCAGCTCCCGCTAGGACCCACTGACTATGGGACACCAATCTACGGCCTGGCTTCTTCCAGGATGGTAGTGGGACACACGCTCAGTTTTGCTTGGGTGCAAGGCCAGCGGGTAAGGCACATTACTCAACGGGCACACTCACATGTTCCACAGCACTGTGGGAGCTAAAGTGTGTTTCACAGGTGTGACCGACCATCCAGCCTCCACCTTGGTAACTTCTACAGGACTGGAAGGTGCCGTGTGGCATACAGAAGCTCTCACATACCATACTCAGAAAGCACTACAACAGGCATCTCTCTTTTAAATACAGACATTAAACTGTTGAGCCAATCTATTCCCCAAAATAAAATGGCCTTAGATATCCTATGAGCTGCACACAGAGAAATTTGGGCTCTTATTGAGGCAAAATGCTGTGTCTATTCCAGACGATCCTGCCAACATTTCTTCTGTTGTCCTGGATCTGTGCCAACAACTTAGTGTTATGTCAGATGCTTTAAGGCCTATCTTGGAATTGACATTCACTGGAGAAAAGTTTTTAAACATAGGGATCATTATCTTGGTAACATTATTGTTTGGACCCTGTATAATAAACTATCTGCCATCATTCATTCATTTCTTTTAGATGACAATCTCATCAAGCTACAGATGTCACTGTATCCTGGACTCCAGCAAACTCAGCCTCCTGACTTCTACCAGGGACTCCTAGATTGCACCCTAAACACACAGAGTAGACCCCTCACTGCTGCCACAACAGTGCCTCCTGTCATCTGTAAGTAGCCAGAAGGGACATCTCCCTCAATCCCTGATAGCAGTTAGAGTCTAACAATCCAACAGCAGTTTGACAGAGGGTCAGGGGCATGTAGGCAGTAAGGGATGAAGAACCCCGCCAATGAGGAATTTCACAGGAGGGGTGAGTGGCTGCAGCATGTGACAACCTGTGGATGATCTCTCCCTAGAACAATTAATGGTTTAAAGTGAGGTAGTTACAAAGACCACGTGGTAAAAGATCTCAAGGGTGGAAGGCCTTAGTGAACAAGCTGCTGAGTAAAATTACTTCCTCATTCAGCTAACATAAACCCCTAGACAGAGAGCCACACTGGTGACATTTTTCAGGATCCCTTTCAATTAGTGGAATCCTGTACCCCTCTGTTTTTATCCCCATCTGTCCTCATCTTTGCAAATAAATTACCCACTTTATAAATTGTCATCTCCATCCAAAATTTCTTTGTTCAATTCCTTCATTCAATGTTCTTAAACTTCCTAAGACATGAACCCTGCCCCAGCCATACAGTAACGCCATACTTACCTTTGTTCACTAGCTCCATCCAGTCAATAATCAAATCCTGTCAGTTTCTAAATCTTACACATTTCTCAGATCCATCCTCCCCTAGACAACTCTACACTGACCTAGTTTAGGCTTTGTCAGCTTCTTAGTCTAGTCTTGTCTCTTCACGATCCACATTCCATAGAGCCCAGGTGCCCTGTTAACTCTCCAGGGGCTCTCCAAATGTGTGTGTGTGGGGGGGGGGGGTCTCCATACACCAGGGGTAATCATTTCTTACCCTCAGAGATGATTATTTGTTTGTATTATGATGTCACTTAAATAGATACAGACATAAAACTAGATATAGATATATATTTATGGTATATAAAGCTATACAAAAGCAATGACAATTTACCAACAAATACAAACAACAATAAAACTACCTTTTTTTGAGACAGGGTCTCGCTTTGTAGCCCAGGCTGGTCCTGAACTCACTATGGAGCCCAATCTGGCCTTGGACTCATAGCAATCCTCTTGCCTCAGCCTGCTGAGTGGTGGGATTACAGGTGTGTGCCAGCATACCTGGTTTATGTGGTGCTGGGAGACTGAACTACTTAGCACTTGGCAGGCAAGCATTTTAACCCCTGAGCCATTTCTCTAGCCCAAAACTAACATGTTTTAAAGTAAAAATATTAATTTATTGCAACAGATGATGTTTGTTGAAACTACATGCTGCACAGATCTAAGACGCTACAACATGGGCCGCTAGCATTTGGCAGCTGGTGACCCACCTCTCCCACTGCTGCTCTCTGCTGGGTTCTGCTCAGGCTGTGCCCAGTCAGCCTGCTGGAAGGCCATTTGGGCTCCTCCAGGAATACAGGCATCATTTACATATTAATTCCTCCTGTTCTCCCCTCATCAGAGAGACAATCAAAACAGCACTACTTGGTGCCAGCGCATTTCAAACACTAAGGCCAATGCAGACACTCAGATCTTTTGGAGAGACAGATTATATAGTGCCACCAGATGATCCAAAATGCGACTTTTCTCTTTGCTTTTTACATTATTATTAAAGTAAAACACAGTAAAAGTTAACCTTTGCTCAGAGTCTCCACAGACTTCAGAGCAGGACCCAAAGAACTGAGGCCAAGCTACATCTAGATCCGGAGTTCGCTGCTGTGTCGCACACCCTCAGAGGCACGGCAACGGACGCAGTCTTACCACCCGCTTACCAAATCGCTTGTGCCTCTGGGCTTTGGATGCCTACTCATCCCCTGGGGTAGCGGGCCAGGCCCCGCTCTGCCCACTCCTTGGACTAACTCCTCCTCTCCCTTAGGGTTGTGCTGGGAAGCGCATCCCAACCCCCTTGGTCTGCCTTTCCTCTGGGCCTTGCACTCTCAGGGCATAATAGAGATAATCCTGCAGAGTTAGCTGCCCTCACTGCTCTGGGACCAAGCCTAGTAATCCCTTCTCTGTGCCTAATGAGTAACAGCACACAAACAACGCCACCGAACTGAAATGTAGGCTGCATGTGGCAGAACTGGATTTGGTGACCTTAGGCCTGTTATTTCAGCACCTAGAATCTCAGTAACCCCAACTTTGAAACAACAGCAACACATACATACATACTTGTACAGGTGCAAAACTGCAAGGAAACTCATTGGAGCATGTTTTGTTGTTGTTTTGTTTTTTTCAGATAAGGGTCTTGGTCTGTAGCCCAGGCTGGTCCTGAACTCACTAGTGTAGGCTGGCCTTGGACTCATGGCAATCCTCCAGGCTCAGCCTCCCAAGTGCTGGGATCCACACCCACTTCATGTGGTGCTGCAGAATCAAACCCAGAGCCTTGCACTTGCTAGGCAAGCACTTTAACTGCTGTGCCATTCCTCCAGCCCATGGTGCATAGTTTGACAAAGCAAAATCTCAAAAGCATCTCACATCACAAATTATATGGTACATCCCTACAATGGGACAGCATGCACAGTCAAATAAAGGGGGAACTGTTTAGGTACTACCTGGAATTACATCTAAGATTTAAGCAAGAAAAAGTGGGGGTAGAATGAAGCATGAAGAATGTTACTGCTTGTCTGCAGGACACCTAGACACATAATGTGCATAAGTGTGTGTAATACAATATTCACATGCACACTGACTTGATTACATAACACAGTCTAGAAGGAGAACAGATGACTAACAAGAGAGGTCACCTGCTGGGGAGAAGATGGAAGAACTGTATTTTTCACTGCATATATTCTATATAGCACATATGATTTTAAATGATAAGACCATATAAATTTAATTGAATAATGATTAAATAAAAGTAAAAGTCGGAGCTGGAGGTATGGCTCAGCTGTTAAAGCCCTTGCCTAACAAGCACTAAGTCAAGCACTAAGTCCCCAAGTTTGACTCCCCAGCACCACATAAACTGGGCATGGTGGTGCACACCTGTCATCCCAGCATTTGGGAGGCTGAGGCAGGAGTATTGCCATGAGTCTGAGGCCAGCCTGAGCTCCATAGTGAGTTCAGGACCATCCTGGGCTATAGCTTAAGATCCTGCCTAAAAAAAAAGTAAAAGTCAATGACAATAGCCCCACCATCATGGTATCAAATAGACCAAAGAAGCGCTGCGGCAGCATGAGCTACTGCGAAGTATAATTAAATAATCAAATTTCTGTGGTGGAGCTGCTCTCCTGTAAGAGTGTCAATTATTACAGTGATGAATGTGTCATAAACCTTCCCTTCTCAGCCCCATTTCCCTCCAACATATATGCGCTAGTGAGGATCAAGCTTTGCTACCATTTTATAGCATAAAGGAGACTGAAAGAAGGGAAGTGACAACTACAGTGACCCTTGAGCTCACGCCTGCTTCTGATGCAAAGGGCCCCACACCTGAATCCTCCTCCCACACTTTCTCTTGGACCTTCATACAACTAGGAGCTATTCCTCAGTTGGTTGCCAGCGTCTACCACCAATCCCACACATTTCTGCATTAGCCTAGCATGTCCACGGGTCTGGTGACCTCCCCTCACCCACGCTGTCATTCGCCCAGAAACTTCAAGGCTGTAAAACTCAAGTCACACGTGAAGGGCAGGCTCCTCACAAATACTGCGCGCTGCTCCTGAGAATCCAAGACAGATCCATCATCAGGAAACCCTGTCCCCACAGCCTTCCTGCTCCTCACCCTGCTTGTCAAGTGGTTCCAAGAACCCACACTGGATGGGAAGAAGGCCAAGGTTTGCTTGTGTAAGTTCAAGTTTCTGCTAACCACAAGGGCTAGGAAGTGGGTTGCCAAGGAGGCTCCACATCCAGGGGGTTTTATGAGCCTCTCAGAGAAATATAGCCTGCCTAACTGGCAGGCTTTCTTGCCCTTTTGCACCAATCAAGTCTCTCCATCCCCACGGCATGCAAGCATTGGCCTATGTTATATGTGGCCATGCTATCCATGTGGATTTTGACCCATCACCGAGCTGGCCACATTCTCTGCAGGGACAGCTGGGGCTATCTGAAACATCTGGGCCTGGAGAGATTTTTAGGCTTCTCCTTTTTCCTTTTCTCTAGCTCTCCATACCCCATCTTTTTTTGTCTTAGCTATGGAATCTCCAAATCCTTCTCTAAAAGTAAAAATCAGCTGGAGTTGTGGCACGACTGTTAAAGTACTTACCTTGCAAGTGCAAGGCCCTGAGTTCGATTTCCCAGCACCACATAAAGCTGGGCATAGTGGTGCACACCTGTAATCCCAGCACTAGCGAGGCTGAGGCAGGAGGATTATCCTGAGTCCAAGGCCAGCCTGGGCTACAGAAGGAGAGCCTGTCTCAAAAAAAATCAATTTTTACTTCATTCATTCAATGACATTTTCTATTTCAAGGAACTTTTTTTGCCCACATTAGATGGTGTCTTAGTTACTTCTTCATTGCTGGGACAGAATACCTGACATCCACAACTTAAGGGAGAAAAGATATATTTTAGCTCGCAGTTTCAGGTCTCACAGAGTCCATTCATTGGCAGCTTGCAAGCATGAAAGCGTATGGCAGAGGCTGGAGAGCTGCTGGCCTATCACAAGGCAGAGTCAGGAGCTTTTTTTCTAAAAGCAGGGTCTCCTTCTGTAGTCTAGGTCGGTACTGCACTCCTTATGCAGTCCAGACTGACCCTGAACTAATAGCAATCCTCCTGCCTCAGCCTCCTGAGTTCCGGGATTACAGATTTGTGCCACCCTGCCTGGCTTATGTGGTACTGGAGAATTGGACTCAGGGCTTTGCACTTTCCTGAGCACTCTAGTCACTGTACTCTTTCTCCAGCCCACAACCTTCATTTAAAAAAAAAACTGTAACATGTGCTGATCAGCTTGCTCAGTTTGTGGGGACCACTCCTTCCACTCTTGACTTAATGGACACAATTTGCTGGTTATAATAGAAAATGAAAGATGCTCTACTCCAAAGAAAAATGTATATGTTTGTTTGTTTGTCTTGTGGTCCTGGGATTTGAGCCCAGGGGGACCTCACACTTTAGTTACATCCTCATCCTTTTTTTTGATTTTGAGACAAGGTCTTGTTAAGTTGCCCAGGCTGGGATCAAACTTGTAATCCTCTTGCCTCAGCCTTCCTATTTTGTTTTTATTTTATAAATTTTCTATCCCTTTTGCAAATAACTTTAATGATGATGTTAAAGCTCTCTACTCCAGAACAATTATCCTAAAGTGTTATGTGTACAATTATTCTTTTAAAATTTCAGCACAATCCATGAATACAGTAAATATTTGTTTTCTTTAGGATATAAAGACAGCTCTGGGAAGGAGTTGTAGCTCGGGAGAGCACTCACCTAGCACATGCACTTGCCCAGCAGGCCCAAGGCTCTTAGGTTCTATTCTAAGTACCAGAGGTGAACAAAGAGAGTGAGAGCCCTAACATGCTCCGAATCTGTACATGTTATTGTCAAAAAAATACATACTCTCCATACAAGCAAAAGAAGTCTGCATTAGACTGAAAGTCCTCTGTCCTGAAGCAACAAAATGACAAGTATTCCTTAAAAATTTAATTCCACCCAGGGAAAGTACTTCAGATTTTTAAGTATAAGAGTAGGACTTAAGGTTAAAAATAAAAAAAAACAAAACAGAATTTTGCACCTGAGCAAGGTGAAATAATAGGGATTGGATTCAGTTATTTCAATTGAAACAATTGAAAAATAGACAGTATATGAGACAACAATCTCAAGACATTGGTTATCAGGCAAAGAAGGATAATAATTTTTGAGAGATGGGAAATATATGAGGTAAGTCCTCCAACTGCTCCAACTTTCCTTCTAGCCAAAGTTTCCAGGCTCAGGCGCAGGATCAGGGAAGCCCAGTTGGCCCAATGGTGCTCCTGTGCTGGGGAGACAACACTGAAAATCCAGGAAGATAAGGTGGCTACTGTAGTTTGAATCTGGGATGTCCCCAAGCCTCATGTATTTAAATGTTATGGATTATTTATAGAACCAGGAGATGGGGGCTGGAGGAATAGCTCAGTATTAAAAGCATTTGCCTAGCAAGCTTAAGGAGAGGGCTGGAGGAATAGCTCAGTATTAAAAGCATTTGCCTAGCAAGCCCAAGTACCACATAAGGCTGGGTGTGGTGGGGCATGCCTGTAATCCCAGCACTTGGGAGGCTGAGGCAGGAGTATTGCCATGAGTTTGAGGCCATCCTGGGCTCCATAGTGAATTCAGGACCAGCCTGGAGTGCAGAGTGAAACCCTGTCTAAAACAAACAAACAAAAACAGGAGTGGAGGCCTGGTCTGGAGGGGCAGACAGTGGACCTGTGGTAGAAGACTGACATGGGGTAGATTATAGACTACAGGTGTGTGTTGGATTAGGAGCTTAAACCTGGAAGAGGCAGAACACTAGAACACTAAGGCTGGACCCAGAAAAGACAGATCACTGGGACGTGACCTAGCTGCCTCCCTTCCAGCTCCGCCATGTGCTTCTACTGTTGCCAGCTGCCCTTGAGGGGACTGAGATTTAAACCTTTCCTCGCCTGAATTGTGTATGTCAGATAATCCATCATAGCAACCAAAAAGTAACTGAAACAGTGGCTAGACAGCCCAAACCAGAACATGATAGATGGTGTACAGAGAAATCATGGACTAAGATTTGCTTGCTGGTCTGTCTGCCCATGTGGGAAGACTAAAATCACTCACCAATGAAGTTAAGTATTGAAAGCACCTTTGTTTACAAACTAAGGACAGAAAAGCCAAAAGTTCCCAACATCAGAAAGGAACTTCAAAGGAGATTGTCAATGGACTTGATGTATAGCAACTACTCAGTGATTTTGACCTCCAATTTTGGCTCTGGTGACTCTCAATGAGCCCTTTTAAACTGAGTGCATGGAATGCAATTCACATATCTGAGGCTTGTTTCCAGGGTCTTATAAAAAATTTGCTACACAGGCCTTCCAGGGTGATTCTTCCTGTGCATGTGTGTTCCCATAATTCTTTGGGCTTCTGTATACATAAGGTCTTTTAGACCCTCATGGCTACCTAACTGCTCACCTCTCAGCAGAATGGACAAAGGGTCTAGCCTCCATAATGAGGTTTAAAAAATCCAGTCTTAAACTAAATACTATCCTGTTTCTACCTAATCAAGTTTGAAAGAATGATATGAAAAGGTTCACTGTTTCTTTTTGGTATCCAGTGAAAAATACCAGGCACACAATGAAGGCATGCAATGAAGCAGGAAATTGTGGGCATTTGTAGGTAGGGTCACAGCAACATAGGGTCTCCAGCAACATAGGTGGGCACATGCTGGACCTGGATAGAATCAAGGTGAACTCAGACAAATGAGAGAAACTTGTTAATAAGGCATGGGCCAAATGTTAAAACAGTCAAAAGTAATATCAGTGGTCCGGCCAGGACAGAAATAAAAGTGGTCAACCATGGAGACACCGAGAACAAGGATTGATACAGACATTCCTGGACAAAGGTAAAACTGGGTCTGAAGAAGTCAGGCTCACAGGCAGGGAGCGTGAGTCCCATAACCAGCTGAACAATCATCAACTGTAGTTTGGCCTGACCGAGCCCACTCGGTCAGTCAACGAGAACACGAGAGGGGGAGTGCGGATTGAAGAAAACTGAACTCTCGCAAGGGACGCTGCAAGAGACACTTTATTGTTTACATCTTCCCTTATATACCCTCTTGAGCCTTCCCGCTTGTTAACAGAACAGTCCCGTGGTTCAACACCTGATCCAAATTTCAAGCAGAACAACACCTGACTTAAATTCCAGACAATAAACGCTTCTTCGTGGAAAGGAACTTGGCCATGGTCAGCAATGCTGAGGCTCTCGGGCCCTGAGGGCCCCAACATTGGCCGGAGTAATCCCTATCAAATGAGCCTCCCAATAAGTCACATAGGTCAAAGGAAAAAGAAGGCAATGTAGGTGGTGTCCAGGGGCCAGTGGTATAATTAGCTACAATGATACAGCCCGTAGCCACATCAGAGAGGACCCATGTAAAGTTGTCAATTGTGTGAGGAGAATAGGAAGTGGAAAAAATGGGAGGGAGGGCCATCAGCAGGACGAGGGTGATGTACTTATCCATCAGAAGGCACAGGTGGGTGTCCCGTGGAGTCCAATGAAGGAGCAGGATGCTCGCCTTAAGGGGGAGAGAGAAAGGGAACGTTCCATAAGAGGATAAGTAAAGGGTCATTTGTCAGGGAGATGTCTTTTTTGCTGTCTGGGACTGCGGTCTCTGGAACCTTGGCACCTTGTGGTTGTGTCCTCATTGAGGCGGCATCACCCTCTCTGGGAGGGGCGGTTGGCGGGAGGTACTTTAGGTTCCTGGCCAATATCCAGAGGGGATTAGATTGACCTATTGGGAAAACACATCCAAATCCACGGCCCATCATTAGGAGAGGGTCGGGACTGCTCCATTGGCCCGTGAGGGGATCCTTCCATTTGACCATGAGAAGAGGTTGGGCCTTTATATCAGTCCAATGTTTTTGAAAGCGGGGGAGAGATTCTCCTTTGTAGGAGTTAAGGACATTAAGCATGAATAAGGCCATGTGGAGCTGTTGATGGGGAGAGGCTATCTCCTGATGTTGTCTTTGTAGTTGCCTCTTAAGATTTTGGTGATTCCTTTCAATAAGGGCTTGTCCCTGTGGATTGTAGGGGATCCCAGTCACATGTCGGATCTTCCAGCATTGGAAGAAGGAAGAAGTACTACAGCTAACAAAACAGGGCCCGTTATCCATCTTTACCTGGAGAGGGAACCCCAAAGTGGAAAAACATTGTAAAAAATGGCTTTGGGCATGTTT